>VZTB01004485.1:117952-163974 GCA_013397245.1 Thryothorus ludovicianus
AAAAAAAAAAATCCAAATTTGATGCAAAATGACAAGAATATCCAAAGATTACAAAATAAAGAAAGAAAAGTTTCATCATTCACTTATAACAAAAATATTACAGGTCAGACCACAGCCAATGTTTTACCATGATTTAGCAAGTTATTTCCTCTTCAGATCAAAACCACTGTATGAAATTATAACAGATGTGATTTTTACAGTGATTAAAAATCTTTTAGCTATTCACCTTCATGGAATGAGCTTCTTCACTGACTGTTTGACAGGTATAGATAACTGATGGCTTATTCAGGAAATTCTACCCAGGCAGACACCATATGCCAGAAGAAGAACTAATTTCTACCCTTGCTGCTTGGCTTATCCCTCCTGTCACGTGCAAAATGTTGGCAATCCTCAATAAGAATTGTTTATTTTCATAAAATTATGTAACTTTCTATAAATTTAGCATTAGCAACACAAAAACAAGTGCCCAAGCTAGTGCATGGCTAATGCAACCCACCATATGCTCCCTTTTACAGGCAAACTGCACAGCCGTCGATGCCTGTGCAACACTCAGCACAATATCCTCCCTGTTTTGTCACAAAGTCTTTATTCCACATTTTTGGAAAGACTCATCTTTCAAGTTATTAGACAGCCCTCCTTTTGCCACTGCTCTGGATTATTCCTGATCCATTAAATTATTAAAAATTGCAAACAGATGGTATTAATATTGGGTGTGCCTGTTTCCAAATTAAGGTTAAAAAACAATAAAACAAAACAAAAAACCTGCCTTCCAGTGGTGTGTTCCTAAATTTTCCAGCTAACACTCTGTATAATTTTCTGTCAGTTAAGACAAGTAATTTCCATATCCATTTGGAGACTCGTAGCTTAAATTTTTGAACTGAGATTTTTGTTGATGCAGCTTCAAAGATCCGTATTCCACAGTGCAGGACTGTGTTTCTTCTTTGCTTTTCAGTCCATAGTGTTCTATTCTCTATAAGAAAGAAAAACTTTCTTCTAACTGACATATATCAAATCTTAGAAAAAATATAGCCTACAATCTGCTAGGAGAGAGAAATCATCAACCAAATCAGTTCTGAGCATTGTCATTTTTATCAGAGAAAAATTTATACATTTTATTTCCCCTCTGGAGGCTGATACACACGAAAGATGAATTAGTTCAATAAAAACTTCTGTGGAGAAAACTTGTTCTCTAGCTCAAATGCAAGATCTTGTGATTTTAAAAGCCCCAAATAGAATTCTGCTGATAGCTTAACTGAGAAAAGCTACCAAAAAATAACTCAAATTCAGAAAAAATACCTCAAATGTGTTTTTAACTAGTTCCCAAGTCTTTCCTGGAAATGTAATTTATAAACTTTGGGGGTTTTTTAATATGTCTGAAGTTGTAGCATGAGCAGCTTCCCCCTTCCTGGCTGGCAGCAATGCTCATCTGGGCCTGTCTCTTGGTCATCTCCATTTCACAGAACATGTCTATGACTTAACTTGTACAGATAAAGTTAAATCCTTCAGAGCATGTGCCGCCAAGGGCCTGAGTGGTTCTAAAACACAATAATCTCTTAATGCAGATTCATCTCTGGCCTGGGGCAGACATTATCTGATTAAGTTCTCATCCCTATGCCTGCAGGTTAGGCTGTTAGTCACAGATATTGTATTATTGGCACTCATGGTTCATACTGAAAGTTATCAATCTTTGTGTTCCTGCAAAAATTAGGGTTTGTTTTAGAAAATGTGGTGGCCTGCAAGGCCTGTGTGTGACATGAGTCCAGGCAGCATCCTGCCAGCACCACACAGGGACCACCAGAGCTCAGCAAGCCCTGGGCTGTGCAAAGGAGGAAAGGGACAACTGTATTTAACCTTCAACAAAAGGCAAAATTCAGCTTTTGTGAAGGTTTTATCAGTTTTGAGATTCAACTTCTCTCCTAGGGAGAACTTTGACACCCGCATTCTGAAATGCTCTGTGACTGTGGTCTGTGGGGAGGGACAGAGGTGTGAAAAGTTGAGGTATTCATCATTCAGCAATCTAAATGTTGCTTTCAAGATTGATTCATCATAATTTTCCAATTCTGATATCACTGAATGTATACTTTAACATCTGTATAGGCTAAAGCTTATGAAGATAACATGGAATAATCTCAATTCACAGGAAAACACTAAGAAAAGTCCCTTGAATCTTTTATTTCTATCAAATAGCAAGAATCCCAGAAAGACCTGTTGATGTTTACATGTAGGACCAACATTGGAATAAAGCCTGCATGTAACAAAGCCATGGAATTTGGTCCTACTTTGGTGAAACCATGATAAGTAAATTGGTGCTGGAGTTAATTCTTGTACTTTATGCTTCTTAACAGCTTCAGTGAAGAAAGATACATTTCCAGGGAAGACTTAGAGGAAGACTCAAGGTTCTAAGAAATGCTAAATATGACATGTGGCCATGATGTTGGGATACACAAGGCACAGGGAAAGCCTGGAAACGACACTGTCCCATTTTTGATGCTTTGAAGAATTTCTCTCTGTCAAAGACTTCCTTTTATCCCACCTAAGAGTCTGTAATTGCTGTCTCTTGCAAACTTCAGGGACAAGGCCCTCTGAATGCTGTAATGCCCGGGCATCCATTGGAAAGCTCTGTCTCCCATCTCATGCTTCTCACTGTCCTCATCTCTGCCTCAGCATATTTGTATTTTGCACTCTTGTGATTCAGCTGCTTTCAGATGCTGTTCCAGTAATAATAATGAGATGGTGCTAATATTTGTTTTCTTCATGCAGGATTGAGCCTTTGAAGAAACAATGCATTGTGAGATATGAGCTATTTTGATGTATTTTGACACTCAGCAAGGGAATTTCCTCGCTACTTTCATGTGCTTTATGACAGTTCCTGAGACATCAGCATATCCTGGGAGTTGGGAACTGGCATATTGCCTGTGAGCCTTGAAAAAAGTGCCATTCTTATGCAAAAGGAAATGAAAATATTTTCTTGAACCCCAAAACATAGCATATATAATACAGGAACTTGATTTACAACACTTAGAAACTGTTACCTCTCATTAAAAAATGAGGGAATTTGTAATAAATCTCAGTGATCTGAAGACTCTTCTAGAAAGAAAGACATTCATTACTGCTCTTAAGAAAAGCTGAAATGCTGGTCTCTTGGATTTCATTTAATATCAATTAGTTTACTATCAGTTCTGTTTCAAATCTATGGTAATATTGTTAAGGGCAAGGTCTCTCCTTATCCAGGTGAGATTCTCCACAAGTACATTGTTTCAGCCACTCTCCTTGATTATCCTTGTAATTAAAAAATATCTCCTAATGTGCATCCTAAAGCTTTCCCTTCATAGTTTCAAGCCACTACTTCTTATCACGTCATCCACTGAGAATTATCTTTTTTATATTTACTGTTACTCTGAAGCCATGTATAAACCACCCTTCCTGAATCTTCATTGTAATGGACAGCATCAATTCTGCTGCCTCCATGTCCCCACTTATAATTTTTTTTCTCTAATACTTTTATCTTTTTTGTCACCTTTTGTATTTCTTTGCTTCTCTGCTGCCATCCTAACTAGTGCCATTCTCTTGCTGACAAAACCTATTTTTTATCAATGACAGAAGAAAATGAAGAGGAAAGGGCATCTTTTTAAACTCTCACTTTTTCCTTTACAAAGTCAGAAAGATTAAAGGTAAAAATTCTTCAGTTCCATTTTCAACCTGTGGTTGTTCCTATCTTTTGACCACCAGGAAAGATCATAAACTGCCCAAGAGTTATGGAGCTTATAACAGTAGTTGCTCTTTATAGCAGCTCTGGTTCATACTCATTACGTTTTCCTTTCCAGAACATTTCTTCAGGGACAATGGTACAAAATTTAACCACAATAAAAACCACTGTGGGAAAAATTGAACAATCCAGGGACACTTTTTTCAGCATATCCTTCAAAGATATGTCCAGCAAAGATCTGTAATAACTTAATGTTGCTGTTGTCAGAGATGAAAGTGTGTCTGCATATAAAAAGTGCTTTTTGCAGAAGTGTGGCTTTGCAGCCACTCCTTCACAGAAGTAAATATGCAAATTTGTAGAATGAGATACAGATGGATAACTTCTTCTAATATTTCCCATGGAAGTTTAGTTCCTGAGGACCCTTGGATAAATTAATAAATGCTTTATTTTTGAATGCAATTTCATGACAGAATGAGCATCTTTGAGTCTTTTCCTCTTGCATTTTGCATTTTTATGTGAATTACTCACTAACTTTGCCAGTGATTTTGTGTTCTGGTATACTCTAATCTCCTCAGGAAAATATTGATATCTGTCATCTTTGTTTTTACCAAATTGCAGTTGTTCCTTGGCAATATGACAAATATCAGAGGTATCTGATTCCATTATGTTTTCTTCTGTAGTCCATATTATTTCACTGTTAAGCATAAATATTTTTATCTTTTCTGTGCATTGAAAATTCCTTTAGAGAACCTGGGGAATTTTCTTCTGCTTCTAAGACCCTATTGTCTGCTAGGGACAGGAATCTGCTTTTATTCCAGGATTTGGGGTTTTTTATTCTCTTTTGTTGTCAGAGGATGTAAAACAGAAGAAAAAATAAGAAACACCAGATAATTTATCTACAAATCTTGTGCTATTCCTAGCTTCTGGTTTCTCAAATCCATAAGAATAATCCATTTCTTACTGTTTATTCATATTCATGCTAAGTTCAAAAAGAAAGTAGGGAGTAAAAAAAAATCCATATCCACAATCCAAATTCTTTCTCTCCCTTGAGAACTCACCAGGCTCCACAATTATATAACATTAAACTGTGTACTTTATTTACTGTGTTCTCTGCAGCAACTATCAATTCATCTGCAGAATTCACAGATGGGAGGCACCTAATATTGCCACATTGATAAATAAATACTAGTTAATTATGAGGTGAGTTGGAAATACATCTCTCTTTACTGAGAAGGGGTTGTCTGGTACATAGTGTATTAATTTAGTATTGAATTATATAATTGTATATTATATAATTATATATTATATAATTATATAATATTGCATTGTGTACATTACCAAAATTGAGGAAGGGTTTCAGGCTTAAAGGAAAGTGATTTTGGTTTTGCTGTATTATGTACTATTTTGTCTCATTATTACAAACACAAACCTCACAGCAGTGAATCGTGAAATCACAGAATACTTGGTATTCCAACTTGGAGTTGGAAGGATCTTAAAGCTCACTTAGTTCTAACTCTCCTGCCAGCGGGTGGGACACCTTTCACTAAGCCAAGTTGCTCAGATCCCTGTCCAACTTAGCCTTGAATATTTCCAGGAATGTGGCAGCCACAGCTTCTCTGGCCAACCTGATCCAGGGAATCTTTGCACAATGTCTGTGTGATACAGTGAAATAGTATAAAAAATGTGTAGCAGTGGAGAGAGAAATGAGGTTAAAATATCTGTGGGCAGACCCTGGTTCAGCATTTCCAAAAACAACCCTTTGACTGTTTACAGTAGGGTGTTTAGATCTTCACACATTTTGCAGTTGTCTAAAACTGTGCTTTATCTGTTACATTGCTAATACTGATCCAGAATCCAAAGTTGACTGATTGTCTCTTAACTGCCTGTCATTAATATAATTTTAATCACCCTTGATCCTGATTTGAAATAAATCTCTTAAATATACATTTCCAGGAATGAATACTAATTACTATGAACTAAGTTAATGAAATACTTTGGTCTTTAGCCTGGCATGCTGTGGTTAACTCCAGCAGAAGGTAGAAGCAATTTTAACAGGAGGGAAATGGAACTTCTTTACTCTGTGGGTAATTGTGCACTGGAACAGGCTGTCCAGAGAGGGTGTGGATCTCCCTCACTGGAGATATTCCAGAATCATCTGGACACAATCCTGTTCCACGTGCTCCAGAATGATCCTGCTTGAGCAGAGAGGTTGGACCAGATGTTCCCACTGTGGTCCTTCCAGCCTTATCCATTCTGATTCTGCAAATACAACCAAGGTGGGGAAATGTGCTTTGTTACGTGTTGTACAACACCTGGCTTAGCAAGGGCCTGGTAGTTTTGAAGATGTCCAGATGAACTGAAACCTAACGCTGAAATTGTATCATTTACTGACTACCCACAATGCAGCCATCTATAGGGAGGATTATAGAGAGCGAAGAGGAGCTACCTTCATCTTTTCTCTCCCTTTCTTTAACATGTACTAGTTAAGAATAAGAAAATGTATTCATATCTATATTCTTATAGGTAATAAAAATATTCTCCTTAATCCTGGCAGTAACTGTTGTCCTGGGGATCTTGGTTGATGTAAAATGTTTCATTAACTCCAGATAAGTACAGAGACATTGAACTTCTCAGAAACTACTTTTTTTTTCTTTTTAGGTTTAAGGCGTTTTGTGATGCATTTCACAGCAGGCAAGAATAAAACAAAACAACCAAGAACTACATTTTTGTTCAAATTATGGCTGTGGGAAAATAATAAATTGGCTTACTTTAATTGTGTTCTCAGCCCTCACTAAAGGGTTTTTTAAGATAGCACTCGATTGTCAGCAAGATGCCATAGAAATGAGCATGGTCTGTGTGGCCTCAAGAAAGTAAATGGCTTCATGCTTTGTTCTGAGAAATGCTGTCATTTGGATTTGAACCAAATGGCTTCACAGGGAAAACATTGATGTCTCCTGCCAGCAGGCTGCAAACAAACACCATAGCTGAAACTCATCTGAGTATGGAGAAAGCTAATCTCTGTGCCTGGGCTCTTCTGAAAATCTTAAACACAATACCAAATAACCATTGCACTCTTCCCTCTCACTTAGTTCTGAATGCCTTTCTCAGTTCTTGGAACTATTAATTAGAAAGGTAGATTTAATCGTGGCCCTAAGTGCATTCCAGATCCTTAATGCCAGTTTTTGACTTGAAGGACATAAAGTCTCTGTGACCCCATGGCAGATTGTGACTTTTGCTGCTTATACATGCACAGCAACAATAAACGTGACCAGATGGGAATACAAACCCTGCCAGTTGTGTTCCCACAGCTCAGGAACCCAGAGAGAATACAAACCCAGAGAGCTGGATGATCACTCAGTGCTCTGCTCTGCACTGAGGTAAAGGGTGGGAGGATGATCCCACTGATCCCACACATCTCCACGACCACTGGGCCTGGAGCAGATGAGTTTAGGCCACTAATTAGGAATGTCTGCAAGAGCTCAGGCATATGAATGAACTGTCACAGCATTCAGCTTTACAGAAACACTTCTTTTTTTTCCAGAGGTTTTATTCTGATCTGAATCACATTGACAGAAGCCCAGATTTACACCAGTGATCAAGATCTAAAAGTTCACCTTCTACCATATGCTCTGTTAAGTAGGAAAACAGGCTGACTGGCACTTTTATTACTACATTCTCCATGTCCTGATGAACAAATCCAACACAGGTGTCATTCATGTGACAACATGATGGCAAAACACAGTGGAATTTCTCTTACTGAAAGAGAAAATGGGGATGGAAAGCAAAAAACTTCAATTTTGCAGACTGCCATTCTCAGTTCACTCCAGAATGCCATTACTATATAACAAATGTGAGCTGGCAAGCATCTGCTTCTTAGCAGAAAATTGAAGTATTTTGTTGAGGCTGTGGATAGTTTAATATCTGTGAGAAATCAGCTGCAGGAGGTAGAGAAAAAGGAAAAATTGCTATAGAGCTCTTGCAGAGAAGCAGGATTGTCTCTGCCTGCTTAGAATTCAGAGCAGAACTTCTGCATTCTTACTAAAACCAGGAGCTTTGAGACATTGCACCTCAGCAGTCAGATTTTGTTCCGCATCATGGGAATTTAGCCATCGAAAAACTAAGCTAAGTTTGGTTACCATTGTTAAAATACATCCCCTCCTTCCTTGTTTTTTTCTTTTGAAGAGAACCAATTAACCTCCTGCTAAAAGGATCACACGAACATCTATGGATCAAAGAACGTGAGGCAACATTAAAAAGTGAAATTGAGGCAACTTTGGCAGCAAGTCACATGAATAAACAAGTCACATGAATAGAATAGCATTTGATGGCCCGGAATAGAAAAAGGCAGCTCGTGCCAGCACAGGAGAACTAGTCTGCTTTGCCATGTTCTTAGATTATATAATAAGAAAGCATAAATAGAAAGGCAAGCGAAGGTAGCCACAGAACCAGAATAAATATGAGATCAGTGAACCGTTCCACACTAAAAAACTCTCACCCAAATGACTTTGGAACACTAAAAGCCAGCAGTCTATGCCTGGTGTTGATCTGCAATAAAAATAACTACAAAGAGCTCTATCTGATCTGAGAACAAAACTGTTCTTTATACTTTGTATTTGTGTCCTTAAGCCACACCACAGGCTTTTGTACTGCAGAACTGGAAAGCTGCTTGAAGGTCTTCCCAGAGCCTTCTCTTCTCTAGGCTGAACAGCCCCCAACTCTGTCACCCTGTGTTCATAGGGGAGGTGCTCCATCCCTCTGATCATCTTTGTGGCCTCTTCTGGACTCGCTCCAACAGGTTCACATTGTTTTTATGGGAAGGTGGGGCCACTTCTCAAGCCTCTTGAGATCCCTGTGGGTGGCACCCCTTCCCTCCAGTATATCAAACACATCATACAATTTTGTGTAGTTTGGTAAACTTGCTGAGGCTGCACTCAAACACCCAATCCCACTGTCCATGTTGCCAATAAAGATGTTAAGCAGCACAGGTCCCATAAATGTAAAATGCATATGCAGTTCCTTGTAGCTATGACTGAATTCCACCCTTCCTTTCACTGCAGATTGTTATTTTCTCTGTACTTCACAAGCAAAAGTAACCAACAGTTTTCTTTTTATTTTTTTTAAACCTGTCAGACTGACAATGGAAACAAAACTGTGAATGCTCACAGTCTTACTGAGCTGATGCTCATCAGTATTCTCAGTCTGAAATGAAATTATAACTGAAATAAGGGATTGGTAAATAGGGGAGCCTTTGGGACTGGGATTTTCTGCTTTGTGTAGTACCCAGAGAACTGCTTATCCATGCCTCCTGAAAATATCCTTCCTTTGTGGAAGAAAAGCCTTTTAAACAGAGGAAACATGCAAAAAAATTAATGTGGGAGGTTACTGGTATTATTCTGTTCCTGTACAGTTATTTGAAAAAATCCAACAGGAATGAATTGTTTGTACATAAACTTTTGCTGATGGCCAGAAGCTAATGCCTTTTTAGCCTCTTGGGTGTCAGTTTCCTTTGCATATTTGATTTTCCTGGTGTAGCAGTTTCTTACTAAAGGAGGAAGGAAGCATTTGGGAATTTCGTGATGATGCAGAAAAGTGGGTATGTGATTTTACCTTGGACCTTGAGTTATTTTGCAGAAAAGAGGAGCTTGCTGCATGTCTTTGGAAAGAACTGTGGGCTTTGAGAGGGTCTGGTTCTTAATTCCCAGTGCAATTTCAAAAGAAGCTTTAAAAGTCAGACCAAGCTCTTGAGAATAAATGCGGATTACTCACATTTTGGGGTGCTAGGTAGCTACTGAAGGCATGTCCTGTGTTAGGGCTGTCCCTGTCCATGTAAGCAGTAGGGCCAATAAATTAATTTTCCTCAGTTCTAGTTTGCCTTCAATGGTAATTGGGAAATGATCTCCCCCTTGTCATCTTGATCAGTTAATGTTTTTATCCCAATTTCTCTCATCAGTTTGAATTGAGCAGCTGAGGGGGTGTTTGGCTGTCACCAGGGCTAATGCACCACAACTCTCAGGAAAATGAGAGAAGGGACATTCTTCTGTCCTTACATGCAGCAAGGATGTAGCCAGGAAATTAATTGGGATCGAAGAGATAAAAAATACATCTCCACGCATTTAAAAATCATCAAGAGGAGAGACAGAGTTCAAATTGTCCATGGAAAATAATGAACAGCCTTTTTCACATTCACTTTGAGAAGTTTCCTCATGAATATCCTTCATACAGGTGTAAGTTTGTCAAGGGCAAAGTTCTCCTAACTCACTCTCTTCCCAGGGCTAGCAGAGTATTTCATTTTTTATAGCAGATTTTCATCCAGAAGATGCCAATTAAATTTTGAACAAACTGTGTCCAGAACCTCATGGAGTTCCTCCTCTCTGCAGCTTTCTCTGGGATGTCAGAGCTTTGGGGAATCTTGCTCCAGGTTTTCAATGCCCAAGCCACCAGCTGCATGGGCTTCTGTGCCATGTTGAGGGATTAAATAGGAAATTGAAAGGAAGAAGATATGGAAACATTTCTAAGGTAAGAAATAAGACAAACTTCTCCTGTGCCTTCAGAAATTACTCCACCTGGGCCTTTCAAGCTTTTGCCACATGTTTTATTAATGGATGTACACTTCAAAAGCTGTTATTTCTCTTCAGTAGTTTCCTAATGCACTCTCCACTGCTCTCCTCTCATTCTCAAATGAATTTTTACCTTTTGGGCCTCTTGGGCAGAAGATTATTCCACTAAGGGCTGGCAAGCTGGAGCGCTCCCAGGATGGCGTCGCTCTTGCCCACGCCTGGGATGTCACTTAGCAACACCAAAGAACATTTATTGCACATCCTGCTATTTATGTTTCATGTTTCACATTTTGACTTTCTCCCCTGTCTCCATGTTTTTCTGTTAGATGTCTTGTTAGATGTTCTTGTGTTAGATGTCTTGTTAGTGATGGCCAAACACAAGTCCCCATCCTGTCCCTGAGAACTAAGCAGGAAAATTATTTCACCTGCTGCAAGAGTCAGTTTTTCCTGCTTGCTTTTATGGAAAGCTGCAGCACCTCATTAATGTCAAATATATCCTCACTGTTAAATAAATGCCATATTCACAGGTACAGGAACTACAACAATTGTGCTTCCAACATTCAAAGCTGATAATTGCTTCACCTGGAGTGGTTTTTAACACAGTGAAGCATCCTATTCTGCACAAAGTACTGCCTTCATGATCCTCTTGGCAAACTCCAAAATATCCTTTCCCTTGGGTGTCCCTCCCATTTTTACTGGTACATCCACACTGGTATTGCTCACATGCATTTCTTTCAAGCAGGCCAGCTGGCTGGGAAAGAGGGAAAATGACTTGTAAGAAGGTAAAGGTGACCAAAACCATCACCCTCATCCAGCAACCAGTTTGGGGTATTTTTTCATATTGTTGCTCTTCCAACTTTTCTGCATCAGAAAGCCCAGACTGGCACAAGAATGTGCTCTGCTACAGCACAGCAGGTGCATAAAAATAATGTGGTGTAGGAATTTCTCTCTGAGGGGATTCATGTTCTAGATATGTGACTCAGTTTACAGCTGTCTAGAGAGGAGCTCAACACCTCAATATAGATTCAGAATGGCAATTTACCCTTCTACCCCCAAATAAATGCATTTTGGGGAGAAGGGAGAGAGGCAGTGCTCTTAAATATCCAGCTGAACTTTACAGTGAATTAAAATGTCTAGCAAATAATAAAAGATATATTTATTGAATATAATAAAGATAAAAAATAGGGGAAAATATTAATAATTGTTGTGTGAAATGAGATGAGCTGGATTCACAGAGGTGTGTGAAAACCTCTTTTGGTCTCATTTGGTTTAGTTTCTCTCAGATTTCACTTTAGGATTTGCTGCTTGAGTGTGATTTTTTAGAACTATTTCTGGAAGCAGCTGAGCTACATTCTGGGAACCAATCCCAGCAACTGAGCATGAAAAATAAACTATGACCATATACCTGATGCACTATTTCTATTTTCATCATGCATTTGACTGGAAGAAGAGAAGAAAGAACAGCTTACAAAAATTTTACATGAATTTAAGCAAGCCATCTGTAGAATAAGCATACAAATTGGATACCGTGACAACAAATCAATTTGAACCTTGATGTAAGTAGAAATTATTTCTATATGAAGTCATAGCCCATTTCTGGGTAGAATGACATACTTTGTGGGAGAAGAAATAAGGATATTACTTTAAAAGCAGGATATTAAGTACAGTTGGGAATACAGAAATATTCAGATTAAAAACATATAAATTCATTCATAACATTCATATAAAAAATAACTCTGGGCCCCTCAACACAAAAATAGAAAAAATGTGACAGCTACTGCTGCCATTACAAAACAAATGAAAACATCACAGTGGCAAAAATACTATCACGAGCCTAAGGAACCTCAATTTCTCACAGTGTTACATTCTGTGAATCAAAGTATACACACACAATTTATTTTGGATTTTCTACAGGAATTGCAGTAAATTTTGTCCATGCTTCTTTCTATGATCTTAAGGCACATCTAATTAAAATGGATTTTGGATGCAGATGAAGTTTCCAGTAGCTTTGGTGATGTCTTGAAATAATCAATGGATTTGAAAGCTAACAGTGAATCGATGAGTGAAAAATAAATGCAAGAGTGATGCTTCCCTGTATGTAACTCTTTGTAACTGAATACTTTAAGCCAACAGACCTCCTCAACTAAAATCTGTACTAATGGTATGCTACTCATGATATGAAATAAATGTGGAGAAAACAAGCAGGACTTATATTCACACCTACAGGTTGGGCAGAGAAGTGATAGAAAGCAGCTCTGTTGAGAAGGGTTCAGGGATGATGAAAAACTCACCCTGAGCCAGCAGTGAGCCAAATGAAACCTGGGCTACAACAAAAGATGTGGGCAGCAGGCTGAGGCAGGTGATTTTCCCCCTCTACCATGCACTTGTGATCTGGGCCCCTCAACACAAAAAGGACATGGAACTGTTGGAGCAAGTCCAGAGGAGACCACAAAGTTGGCGAGAGGACTGGAGCACCTCTCCTAAGAAGACAGACTGAAAAGTTGGGGCTGTTGAGCCTGAAGATGAGAAAGTTGTGTAGAGATCTCACAGCAGCCTTTTAGTACCTGAAGGGGACCTAGAGAGCAGCCAGAGGAGGAGACTTCATCAGGAACTGTGGAGAGTGGACAAAGTATACATTCAAAATGAAAGAGGAGATTTCAGTTAGATATTGGGAAAAGGTTCTTTACTGTGAGGAAGATGAGGCACTGCAACAGGTTGTTCGAAGTCTCATCCCTGGAAGTGTTCAAGGCCAGGCTGGATGGGGTTGTGAGCCACCCACCTGGTGGGATGTGTCTCTGCCCAAGGCAGCAGGGTTGGAACCTTGGAAGTCCAGGCTTTAAAATTCTTTAAGTTCCCTTCTAACCCAGATCATCCTGTGATTGTATGATTCTATACATCAGTTAATGTCACTGATTTTCCTTCTGTCAGTGTGCACAGGTAGGAATGAGTGAAACAAGGGAATGATTGTGTCCAAAATCCATTCACCAGGGGGAAGTGGCGAGTCACTCACTCTCAGGTGAAGCTGAGGGGTGAGGAACAACCCCAAGTGCTGCAAAACCGGTTTGGAAGAAAAGCCAGACTCCCTGTTTACAGCTGTGGCTGCATGAGTGATGGCTCTGCTTCAGGACCTGATGGGGAGGTCCAAGTGGTGTTTGAGAAGCACCGTCTCCACTGTGAGGCATTTCTTCCTGAGAAATACTAGCCAGATATGGCTGCCTTTAAACAAGACTCATGGCAAAGCCCCAACAGAGACTCAGGATGGGTAATTCATACACTGAAATATCCTGTTGAGTAGGTTGTGTAATTTCCTGCCCAAGTACAAGAGGAAATACCTGACTACTCAAACATTACCACCTCCTTTGGAAACCACAGCCTTTGCTCCCACTTATGCTTTGATGTGTGAGTATGTGTCTTGAACTCCCAGTCATTCCCATCACACAGGAAACAAGGGTGTGTGCTGGCCTTTTTACTTCAACACCTGAGCCAGAAGTCTCTCCATAGCCACAGAGGTCATAAATGTTGCACACTGATCATGAAGAAACAGCCACACACCAGCTGTGACCAGGGGAAGTTCTCACCAGGAAAAGATGGTAAGAATAGGATATATCCCAAATCCATGGTGCAAGCACAGTGAGCCTGGAAAGCTCAGCCCCTGATACATCTGGTCACTCCCATCACCTCATCTTTCAGCATAGAAACTTTTCAAGACCAAAGGTATCCAAAGAGATAATCCATAATATTCAAATTTCACATACAGCCTGGGCTGCTGGAAATTACCACTGAAGGCAAAAATCAAATGCAAGCTATTAGTAAAGTGAGGGTGCAAGGATTTAAAGTCAAGTGGGGGCCACCGGTGGTCAGAAAATGCAGCTCAAGATGGCACAAGACTCTAGGAAACCTTCTGTTCCTTCAGATCTCTCAGCCAAATATTTTAAAGCAGTTGATAAATACTTGCTGGTGCAGAAATGTTCTTTCCTTCAGAAGACAGTAGAAAGTGCAGATTGTTTTTAAGAAAGACTCACGGGCTTTTTTTTTTCCAGGAGAATTTCAAATATCTGCTGACACCCTCAGGCAGAAAGGCAGATTTTCTTTCAGCTTAAAAAGCATATGTTTCTCTCTCTCTTTCTCTAAAAAAAACCCAAACCAAAAAAACCCTTCATCTAAAGTAATTGAGGAGGGGCTGTTTGCTAATTTTACTCAATTCAGCTGCAAAAAATAGTAACTCATCTTCAATATCTAGTAATCAGAACTGTAGATAACAGGCTACAGCTCCAATACTGAGCAACCTATAATAGAAATCTGAAATATGCTTTATTTGCTTCTTTGCACATGGTTCCCAAGAGTTTTATAAAACTTCTTCTTTCACTAGACAGTGAATATTCTCGAAGTGAGAGCTCAGGAGGCCCGGAGCAGCCTTGGGGAACTGCTGAAAGTCAAGCAGGAGGTGCTGTCTTCTCCAGGAGTAAGAGAAAACCAAGAAGCCAAGAGGCAGAACAGCTCCATGTTCAAACAGTAGGAACAGGGCTGCTCTGTTCCTGCCATCCTGGCCCTGGGCACCACAACAGTCTGACCATGTCATGCTGATGTCACCCACAGTCCCACCCTCAGCCTCCTGATGTTATATTGTTCTTTCTGAAGTGACAGCTACATGTGAATAGGTAGGAATTTATGTACACATTTAAAAATAAGTTTCTTCACTTGTAAAATTTAAAAGTAAAATAATTGGAGGAAAGAAAGGAAAAAGGTATTTATTCCAGTCTCATTATCTTAAATTGGTTTACTTCTTCTTGTTGAGAAAGTCTGCATTTTTGTGGCTTGTTTAAACCTTCAGCATCCTCATTTCCATGTTCTTCACCGCTGAAAGGAAACAACATGGACATTGCTCAGTTCTCATACAGATTTGCCACACGATGCCATTTTCTGGTGGAGGAGATTTTCCAGATAAGGAAGTTATCTATTTCTGTACACCAAAGAGTTTTCAATTTTGCTGGGATCCTGCATTCAGCAGGAATTAATTCAGTAATCCAGATGTACTGGACCTGGGGTCATCTCCTCTCATGTTACCAACACAGGACTATTTGAAAAGGTCATTTTTACAAACTAGAAAAAAAACAAAAAACCAGAGTTACCACTTTTTTATTTTTTCCTATCTCTGTTTAAAAAATATCTCTTAGCACTTGCTATGGCCTGGAACGTTTTTCCAAGGATAGCATCTTGCCCCAAGGAGTAAGTGCTAAGTTGCCACGTGCAAGTATCTCCTATTGGCTTATGAATGACAAAAAAAGCAGACTCCAACAACAAAGGTCACACAGGAGGTGATAAGATTATAAGATTGTGACAAGACAACAGAAAAAAAGATTTTTTTTTCCCTTGGAAATGGAATGATTCATTAGAAGTGAAGAAAATGTGAGATGTGAACAGAGGAAAATTAAGAAAGGCTTTTTGCAATGGATTTAAATCACTCCAGGCCAGACAGCACCAGCCAGAGGGAAATTTCAGTGCAGAAACGACAAGCATAAAGACTATAAATGTGTTTCTACAGATTGAAAGCTTGCTTAATCTTCACATCTCCTCCTTCAGGTTTCCAAAAGTTCTTTGGGGGATTTTGTTGTTTGTGGAGGGTTTTTACAAACTGAGAACCAAATTTGAACAGCTGTCCTCTCATAACTTTTCTTCTCCTTTCTTGCCCTTCCTCATCTGCAAGGAACAGCCCTAAGAAGTCATCACAGTCATCAATAATCAGCCTCAGAATCTTGACCTTGTACATCAAGGAACAGGAAAATAATATAAAACAGAAGAAATCTCAGACACTTGGGGAATATTTTAGAGGGATAATGTGATTTGCTCAATGATTTATCCGCCTGGAGTCAGCCCATGGCAGTTCCTCATGGAAAGAGGTGCTTTTAGAGAAGAGGTGTTTTTAAAGAAGAGGTGCCCTGAACTAACTCTGTTGCCAAAAGTGGTGTAGTTGTTACCAGTTATCAGCTCTGAGATAGATCTATCCTAAATGCATGGATCAGGACCCTTCTGCTGAACTGAGATTTGCATCAAATCCTTTTTCAGTACAGCAGGTACAGCAGAGATGATTGAGATTTCATCTGAACAAAAGTGAGAAACAATACACAAAGAAAAACACCGGAATGTGTGAATGGTGAGAGGGGCCTGACTGGGAGGAGCAGGATCATTAGGTATCTGCATGAACTCCAAATGCAATTTTAGTTCCCTATTGCCAGTGAAGCATTCAAAGTCAGACAGGATGACAAGGACAATTATGTTCCTGCAGCTCTCACTGAAGTGAGACATTCAGCTGCAAGAATAGACAGAGCTGATAGCAACTACTGGGTGAGGAAATGTGATTGAAACATCAGGACTGAGACACAATTAGAAGTATCGCTTTGTATTGGTGTGAAGAAAAATGCAGTGGTATAAAATTCTGCCTATTCTTCTGCAGTCAGTAGACAAATAGAGGATCATCAGGAAAAGAAAAATACGGAAGCATTGTAAGGGGAAACCCTTAGGGAAGGCATAGCAGTGCAAAGAATTGCTTGACAACATCCAAGAAATAAATGTACTAAAAAACAGTAGTAGGTTTGTCTAAAGTAGTTTATTTGCACAGAAATTTACTTTTTAAAACTTGTGCTCCTTTTAGCCAAATCTGATTTTCTTTAGTTCAAGGTGGAAGGGAAGGGACAGGGAAGGAAGGAAATGACTCTAGCAGACAAAGAGAAAAGAAAGAATAAAACCAAATCTGCAAAGTCAAACCAAAATCCAAAATTCAGGTTGAAAGGTTAATGAATACAAATAGTTCAACCGGGGTGCTGCATATTGAAAACCAGCAATCATGTTGAACAAGGGAGTAATCAAGAAAGGATGGAAAAGAAACACACTGGGCCATGGCAAAGGCACAATTAAATTTACTTGATGTAAGCCCAGCGCTTCTTCATGGAGACACATCCAGTGCAAATGAGGTCCATAATTGGAAAATATGAGTTGCCACCTCTTTCTTTCCCTACTGAAAGCATTTCTGCTATTTTCATTTTTGTATAAATGGCTGTTTGTCCAAATATTTCTAGTTTTATAGAGCCAGATCTAATCCATTAACTTCCCTCCAAATGTTCTCAAAATCCAAGGTGAAATCAGCAATGCTGCACAGAGTGCCATTCCTAATTACCACAGCTCAGGGGCTCGGGGTGTCAGCAGACACAGGACCAAGCAGTGCTCCCAGTCAGGCTCATGAGCAGACAGCAGCAGGACTGAGGGCTGTAAACCAACCTTCAAATGGTACAGGAAAAAAACTGGCAGAAATTTGCACAATTTGACCAACTTGTTCAGCAGGTCTGCACAACTGCTCTGCATTGCAGAGAGAGAACTTCAGAGCAGGGAAAGTTTTGAATTTATGCTAAATGTGGGAGCCAGGCATGTTGTACCTGAATGCAAGCATCTGGCCATATCTGGCATTCTGTGACTTGCACAAGCTGCACCTGGTTTCTATGTGAAGTTTCATTTCCAACCCATGAAACCATAAAGAGAATGTGTTGACAGAAGCCTGCAAGGAAGTTGCAGCCATCCCTAATGGCACCACCTGGGGCACACACTCTGCAACAAGCTGTGGAGAGAGTAAAGCTTTCCTCCTTCCCAGCTCCTGATTAAAATGCTTTGGATGCTTCCAGCCTGAGAAGTTGCCTTTGGACTTCCCTTGGACATTCAAGGAATGTGAAACTATATTTTTATTTTAGTAATCACACTAAAAGAACATAGGCATAGGTCAAGAAAAGGTAAGCAGACAGAATGGTCTCATTAAATAATAATCTTTTACAGTAAGAGTTATGCAGTATCTCAAAAAACTCTCTTTTTACTGCTTCCTTCATTCTGTCTTTTAATAGTATTAAAAAAAGCCAAACAAATAATTAGAGGACCAATCCACGTGTCTGCTATAACTGCAGATTTCTGAACCTAATGTGATCAGAGTTTTTGTCTGTTTGCCCCATAGAGCCTGGCTGCTTCTTAGCTGTTGATTATAACAAAAGCAGCTTTTATCAGTTTTAAACTGAAGGAAGATTCTCAGGTAAGTCTCTTTAATCTGAGAAAATCTGGAAACCAATAAAAGTGTTTGGTTTGAAGAAGATGAGTTGGAATGTGTTTTGGTGCAAAAAACACTTGGAGACCTCATTAAATTTTCTGGGAGACAGAGACTGGCAGGGATCACATGTTCTGTAAGAGGACTGGATTTTATTATACTACGTGCTGTGGACCTGTCATATTCAATAAAATGAGAATTTAGTTTTCATTTGTTTCTTAAAGTGTTTCTTAGGAAAATCTGCTACCCAAAAGAATATACCAGTAAAATAAAAAAATACTATCTAATAATAAATGATCAGTGTGAAATTACTTATTTAATGCAATAGTAAATCCCAATAGCAAAAATGCATTTCACTCCTTCAGAGCTCAATGCTCATTTTGTTTTGTTTTTTTTTTTTTAAATCGACCCTGTTGTAGAACATTTTCAACACCCAGTTCCTGCCTTGGGTACTGGTCAGGGTCTCAGTGCCATAACATTTCCAGTATAAGAGGGTACCATATAGTCATACAAGAGAAAGGAAAGTGAAGAAACAAATAATGTTTCCTTTACTTTTTTAAACTAAAAAAAAAGAAAAAAAGTCAAACATCTGATGACTCTGCATGAGTTTAAAAAAATTCTAGAGATGAAAGAGAAAGTTCACCTTCATAGCTCAGGGTTTTGCCCTGGGATTTTCTCCCTAGGAGAAAGTCAAAGAAAACAAAGAAAATAATCTTCAGTGGAAGCTGTCAAATATATCCATAAATGTGCACATTTCTTCAAGGTGGATAAGGCAAAAAACAAAAAAAAAAAAAAATAAAGTGGGATTGCTGAAAACAGATTAGAGGCTGCCCTCGGGGAAGTCAAGGACTTGACAAACTCTGACAGGCAGAGGGACCTTTACTCATTCCCAGGGTGACTGTACAGTTTCCGCCTAATAAGACATTAAGTTGCACTGCTAAAATTATGTGGTTTCAAGGTCTGAAAGGGACTATTAGTCTTTTCTCAGTAAACCCAGTCGTAAGTAGATAAACTCAAAGATACCTGCCTGGAACAAAGTATTATTTAATACATTGCACAGAGCATCTTTAAAGAGTTGACTTTTCAGAATAGGGAGAAGATGGTAGAATCATCATCCATATAAGTAAAAAAAAAACCCAAAAAAACATGATGTACAAAGTATCCAGTAGTAAACAGCAAAACACAATTTTATTTTTTTGTTTCGCTGGCAGGGTGTTTTGGTGTTTTTTTAGTTTATTTCTTCTTGCATAACTCCCAAATCAGTAAAACAGCCCTGAAAATGAATCAGCAGTTTTAACTCCCTTGGCAATGATGTGCTGTGGGGGGGCAGGTTCTTCTTTCTCATGTATAGTTAAGAAATGCACTTGTTTTTCTTTGTTTTATACTGAACATAATTCTCTTTGTCCTCATCGGGAGGAAAACAGTCAATCAAACAAACAAACAAATCCAACCAGTCAAACAAAAATAAAACCCCAAAACTGAAAGTCCCAGCCAGAATTTAATTCTCTATTAATAAATGAGGGCATCGGAGCCTGTTAAGAGACTGGGGAATGTGTATGGAGAACAAGTCCCTTAAGTGCCAGCCTAACAATTCCATAGAGCATTTTCCATGCAAGTTCTGGAAAGAAGCTTTATTAAATGATTTACTTTTAGTTTAAACAGAACACTTACCTTAGGAGATTCTAGCTGGAAGCTGTCTACAGCCTGCTGTTAAAAACACTGCCTTGTGCCAAAACAGGAGAGCAGGAAGAGGACATGAGTAGATACAGAGATTCAGTTTTGTCTGGGCATTTTGAGGTGGTTTACTTTGCTCAGAATGGGCTTTCATCAGCAGTGCAGTTACTGCAAACACTGCACTGGGGCTCAGTAGCCCCAGTGTGAAGAATTTTGTGAGTGGGGAGCTGTGTGTGGCTGACAATTTGCTGTGAACCTGCTCCTTTTTATCCAGAACTGATGATATTGACAGCATTGCCAAAAGCATAACTAATGTTGCAACTACCATCCTATTTTGCTACTCTGGGTCTGCCAATTCTTCTCACATTCTCTTTCCCTAAAGCATATCCCAGTTTACCTTCCAAATTTTCAAAGATCTCCAGTTACTTCTACCCTACCTGTTCTTCTTATAAGTTAGCAGCTAGGTTGGCTCCCTCCTTTACTCTTTGGGTGGCTGTGCTGTTGATTTAAATCCTTCTCCCTGCCCCAAATTCCTTTCTAACATATCTCTTTTTTTTTTTTATGTGTGAGATAAATATAATTTTACAAGTTTTAAGCCTATCAACCTGTCTGCACTTCACCGTCACCTCGAAACCCACTTTGGGTTAAAGCAGCAGCTGCCATGAAGCATTGGCCGAGCACCATCATTGCCACAAAACCTGTTGGCTGGGAATTAAGAGCACAGTAAACTGTGTTAGAGCTTGCCATTACTCTCCTTACCTCAGACCTTTCCACTACTGCTTGTTATTAATTTTCTTTTCCTGATATAATTTCCCTGAAAATCGAGGCAAGTTCCTGGTGCCTGGAGCTAAAGCCCACAGTGCAGTAGGATGATTCCTGGCCAGCAGTCAGTGTGCATGGCATGCACAAAAGGGAAGGGATGTTCATGTTTAGGGCTGTTAGTGGAAAGCTGTGGGTTCTGGCACTGAGAAAACAGATCTTTGCTGTCACATCCTTGCAGTCTAGAGCCTTTATCATACTAGGGACCATGGAATTGTGAATATGGATATACTAACATATTAGCATGTTTGTAGCCTAGCCATGTGGAGGTGGTGTTTGTTGTTTGCCTCACAGCCTGATCCACTGCAGAGCTCGCCTGAAAACAAAAGGCAGCTTAGTCAGTTTTCCCATATAAGCAGAAATTCTTTGAAGAGATGCAAAGAGGCTTTCACAGCTGTTAAAAAAAGCAATGCCAGGATACTTAATATACCTTCCTTCTAAATTATCTTTGCATTTCAGAAGGGCTACAGTGTTTGCAAAGGATTATGGTGTACTGCATCTGCTTGGGAAACTATGATTTTGTGGGTTCCTTGTGAACTGTACTTTAAAATATCAAACCCCCCACATTTTCTCTTAACTGTTCTTAAACCTCAGCTTGCCATTTCTTAATCTTCTCCCCAGATGTTGCTCACCTCCCTGGCTGCTGTTGTCAGACTGGTCTGTGTTAACAGGGGCAGAGGCTGAGCAGAGTCCCGGGGTGAATGAGATCACTCCTGTCACACTTTGGTGCTGGGTTGGTCTTGGGCTGAGGGGAAGGAGTGGATCCCAGTGCAACTTCCCTGTCCTGCAGCTCTTTCCCTTCTGTACCTGGTGCATGTGGGCTGTGGAGCTGCAGGGCACAGACCAAAGCCCTCCATGCCAGTGTGAGGCGGAGGAATTGGCCACAGTGATGATCCTGAAGAGCAGGCAGCAAGACCACATCCTTTCCCAAAGCCATGGATGGCTGCAGTGAGAGTTTCTCCTCCCCACTGGCTGTCCACCCTGGCAGGGTCTATTTAAATGTTCACATTGTGTACAGGTGAAGGTGCCCCTCACACAGTGCCCTTCCTCATCTGATGAGGAACCAGGAAACCTGAAATGAGGGGAAGCTGTGGAAATGGCAGCTCCCCTTGGATAAGGAAAGCTGAGAGTTTTGAGAAACTGTGAGATTTGTGCTTTCATAAGGCTGAGGTCATGAAAGGCTTCACAAAGACCACCAAAGGAAGAGCTGCAGTAGGAAATAGGTGGTCTTAAAATGGTTTGTACTGTGGTGCTGCTTGGAGGAATAATTCCCAACTTGGTTGACAAGCATATGGATCTTTCTCATTCCCCACACCCTCCACAGTGCCCACCCAAGCTGGAGGGCATGGCTCTGTCTGTTGGGCAGACGTCTCTTTCCTCAGTCAGCTGGGCTGTGGAGGAGCTGCCTTTCTGCCAGGGAATCAATCAGTCCCACTGTGAAGGTCTCACCAGCTCTCTAAAGCGGCCTGAACATCTTGCAATCTACTTCTTAGTCCTTGCTTTTTCAGAGATTTTGAATGGCATCATTATATATCTCAACACATATCTCAGTTTTTTCTAAATAAGGCAGGAGTAATGCCTTCCTTCCTTCCTTCCTTCTGAAGATCAACTTGTTGAAGTCTAAGTTTCTGGGGTCTACACTACTACATTCATATAGATACTGGAAAACAGACAAAGGTCCAATATATGTGATGGGTTAATTGCAATTTTATTTTGCCTTTCAGCTGTCAATGACTCCATTGATTACAGATGCATTAAGAACGCTTTGAAAATATCACTGGTCTCCATGATTCCATGTTTTTTCCATTCTTTTGCCACCATCTCAGAAGCTGAGTGGTAGCTAAAGAAGATAAAGAGCTGTGTTTCATTAGCATTCCAAGCTTAGAACCCCAGAGAAGTTATAAAGAAAAGATAGCATTTAATATTGCTAGAAAGCTTCACCTTACCTGCCCAACAGTAACTACTAACAAGCCTCTACACAAATGTCAGCAGTTCCCTCAGCAGCAGCTACTCAGTCTACTTTTTCAGGCCCTAGAAGAGGCACCAGGCAGCAGCAAATTTTCTGTCTTTCCTGTCAATAATGTTTCAAATATTTGTGCTGTTCATATAGCTTTAATATCACTCATTGTAGCAATATTGTTGCTAATGAAATAAAAATCTGAGTGATTCAGAAACCTCCTCTGCAAGGACGTGAAATAAGTGTAAATATATGCAACTTCTGCTTGTGAAAGACAGTTTTCCTTTCCAACAGAAGTTGCAAACTGCACATCTTTTTAATGCAAGTAACAAGACTCCTGAGAGCCATCTTGCTAATGTGAACAGCTCATAGAATTACATATGTTCATATTTTATTTGCTCTGTTTCACAATGTTCAGGAGTCTTTATTGTCTAGTTCTTTAGAAATACACATTTGAAAATGAAGCTATACCACAGCTTTTAGCTGTGCAAATCCTAGTTTAATCTGCATTTGTTATAATTTTTCTGGGTATTTGCTAGAAGTCCAGCTGAGAGGAGATTAAAAAACAACTCATAAGTTGCTGCTCACCAGACCCACTGGCAGGGGCATGGTCTGACTCCCTTTGTCCCAGATTACCTCTTACTATTGAGATCAATTTGTAGCAGCTCTTAAATTCCACCCTGTACATTCAGTGATTGCTGACAAAATACAACCATCACATAGTAGAACTGGGCCATTAGGCATTTCACTTATAAATAATGCTGCTGCCTGTCAGGGTCCAGATAGCCTTTAAATAAAGGTTATCCACAACAGAATGATTGGAGTCTGAAAACTGAAGCATGTGTTCATTTGTTTTGAGATGTATTTGAAAATACAATTCAGTATGTGCTAAATTAATAATCACAGTCAGAGATCAGATGGTTGGTACAGGAAAAAGAATCCACATGGCATGTGCCTGTTTCTGCTGTGATGTGATGGGAATTAGTTTAAATATATCTCTTACATCTGCTGAGTTTTGGTTCTACTTTTGAGTAATAATCCAATCTGCATCAGTATTTAAAAAGTAATTTAGCTCCATACTGCGGCATGATTTATTATAAAACCGTAAATTAACCAAAATAAAGATTGCCCAATTCCCAGGACTGTAACAACATAAATGAATAGGGATGGATAAGTCATTTTAACACACACATGAAATATTATTTAAGCTGGCGACCTGCTGGGTTTCTTCATTATATCATAAGCAACCTTTAAGATTATGCAACAGCTGTAAATATAGCATCAAAACAATTCATAGTCAAAAGAGGCTTGACAGAAGCACTGTCTTTCTTAATTATTCAACTATCAGACACAGAGAAGCTTTGTTGATCCAGCAGCATCAGACTTCTGCCCTCCAGTGTCATTCTCACTGCTGCTGAGCATCCAGTGAAACTAAAGCACCGTTCAGAAAGAAAAGGAACTTATCTCCTTTTCCATGATAAACATAATTTGATACTTTTTGTGATACCTGATTGCCTTTTTTTCATAAACACTGAGCTAAGTGCTGTGTCAGAGCCCAGTTGCCCAAACAGCCCTTAGGTCTGCAGCTTTGTCCCCATTTAGGGCCACTCTGAAGCACCTGGTCCTGTGCAATCACACACACAGGTGCTTTCCTGAGCTGGCAATAGCTAATTATATCCATACACAAGTGATCTTCTGGCCTTTTCGGCCAGATCAGCTTTGAAAATGTTCCCTTTCATTCTATTCTAGTAGCACTGTGTTTCTGCAATACTGAAACATCTCACAGGCTCAGGTTAATTTCAGAGTGGTTTTAGTTAAACTCCTTGTGCCCTAATGCAGGACAGGGGGTTCCACTCTCTTCCTCTGTGCATCTCACATATTATTAGAGCTACACCAAAACCTAAAAGCTTGGTAAAGAGTCTAATACAGGACCATACCAAGCCATGGTTCTGTGAGCTGACTGTCAGGGATTTGCAGTTTGTGGGATGAAGTGTTGGATTTGATGTTTGTTCCCCCAAATACTGAAGCACACTATCCAAGGGCACTGCCTTCCTGCCTGAGACCCTCAGAGGTGCCAACTCTGGCCTCCTGTGGAAGGAGCCAGAGGACACTGCTCTCCCCTGAGGACTGGTTGGCATCAGAATCCTCTCTCCAGGTGTGTCTCCAACAGTCCAAATATTTTGCCTTTAAACAGCAAATCATGCTCTCTTTATTTTCAAGTAGTCAAAATTGGTGGAGTAGTCATAACAAGGATCATTTAAGAGGAATGAGACTGGAGCACAAATGTAAAACCTCAAGTGGAACTGGATCATAGCTTATACCATTAGGTTTCTGAGTTATATTACATATTTTAAAACCATAGTAAAATTCTGGCTGCTCTCAGTAGTTTGGGATATAACTTGTAAAATTAAAATGGATGCAAAATGTTTTATTTTAGAAACCAAAGTACTACATCAATTCAGGTCATAATAAAGCCAAGAATTGTACAAGAAATGAAGAAAGGGAAAAACAAGAGAAACATTGAGAACATAGGGCAGTTGTGAGAATCAGGTATGCTTAAAAACAATGTTTAGGTTGTCATGTCCCTGAGGACTGCAGGGGAACAGGTCTCATGTAATTGAATGGAAATGCCATCTTACCTGAAATAGTCTTACAAAAAATATTTGTTTTGAAAGATCCATTTTCTGGGAAGGAAGTAGAGCAGAAAAAATATTTTCAAAGTAAAACTTCATAAACAGCTGTACTTTAATAGCTGAGTCCAAGTATAAAAACACATTTGCAGATAGTACGAGAATAGGTGAAAATTTTTTTTACCTTTCCAATAATAGACTAGACTTTCCAAAAAACATACCCATATGTTTTACTTCTAAAACTACTAAAAATTTTATATGATTTTAATACTAGATGATTTTAATATTAATATTTCTATCAATATTTCAGGAGCCCAAATTATTTTTCCAATAGATATTTGATATTCTTATCTTGGCTGCTTTAAAGGAAATATTTTCCTCCAGTGTTTAAGTATGTACACCAGGGGACAACTGCTTTTTTGAGGCTAGAAAGGAGCTGTTATCTGCTTTCTATAAATTTAAGACAAAAACCAATCCAACTTACTGCAATCTCAACTGCATACTGTTTAAATTGTCAGATTCACAAAAAAATAAATGACATTCTGGCTGATGGATTTATCTTCTCTATAGATGTGAATAATTTGAAAAGAATAATCAGGATGCAGTTACATTTATGGATTTCACGTACTTTTCAAAATTTCATAGTGTGGAAGTACCTTATTTGATGGGAGCTGGATCTCTAGCTCATTAGTTAGGAACAGGTCTAGAATACTCTGACCCCTGGCAAAATTGCATTGTCACTTCTGGGTGCATCAAGGATGGATTTAACTGTGTTATTCTCTCAGTTATGGCATCACTGCTTCCCACTGCTGTCTGAAAGCAGAAGCAATCTACCTAAAATATTCTCCTCTGTCAAAGTTTTAATTTTGTTTCTATGTAAATAATGCATATGCGCAGGCACTGGTGCTGCTGTCATTAACTGGGAATAAACCTGGAGCTTTCAGCTCTGCAAGCACAGACCCACACAGTCTGAGCAAAAGAAGCAATTCTGTCACATTCTATTAAAGACCAGGCTGCTGCAGCTGCTGTTATTCACCATCGGGAGGGCAAATCTGCATGCATTAAACACTGTTTATAATATTAAATGTGGAGGTGCCACCAGACACTGTGGAGCCCTCATTTGATCAGTTTTAAAGGGTAGGAGTCAGGCATGGCACAAAGAGATGCTGCTTGTGGCTTTGCTTGCATGCACGTCTGCCTGATGGTTGCTCTCCCTTGCTGTGCTGTAGTCATTAACTACCACGGCTGCATAATTCCAAACAAACCCCACTGCAAGCAGCAACTGCAAATGAAACAATTAAAGTCAGCCCTGCTTTGCTGAATGTTAATAGACTAATTGTCCTAACGAAAGCCTGTACCTTTTCTGGGTGTGAAGTAGTGAAAGCTTACCTAAATGCTGCAAATGTGCCTCAAATGATCCAGCTAGAGACACTACGTGCTGCAGAGGGAAAAAGCAAAAAAAGTTCTTTTTTTCACAAGTCTCAAAGCAATGAAATCTCCATTGCAGGGGAAGGCTGTCTTGAAATGCCTGAGAAATAACCCATTGCATTGATATTCTGTCAGAGTCTTTCACTGCTGAAGATAGAGAAATAAAACAAATAAATCCTGTCACTAAGGAGCGAGCTGAACTCAATACAGTGCACAATGTTTGCAAGGTCAACTCCCTGCTCTCTGTAGGAGGGTCTGTTTATAACTGCTGTGTTCCAAACCAAAGCCCAGTGTTGATCCCCATGTGCTGACAACAGTTATTCTCACACTGAAGCCAAAATAATAAATCTCACCAAGCATTTTTCAAAAGGAGACTTGCATCCTTCAGGGTTAACTGCATAGAAGAAGAAAACAATGTCAGAATGGAGTCAAACTTTAAAACACACTCTGGAAAAAACTTTGAAGATTGCTTGGGTTCTGGGAGGGGAAGAGTCCAGAAGTCACACTAATTTTCCCATCACTCTTCTCTTTTCAAACAATATCCATTTGTCTAGTTGTAATTCACATTTTCTGTATGTTTTATCTTTGTTATTCTGTGCCTGAATTTGAGGAATCCCTTTTCCACAATTTTTTAACCTCTCTGTGTCCCTTTCAAGCTACATGAAGGAGGCACAATTGAAGTGCTGTGCTGCCAAGGATGAGTGGATCCCCTATCATCTTCTGCACAACTGTCACAGAGCATGTTCACTCAGGGAATACACAGATTAAATCATGTGCAGCATTTTTTCTCTGATCACACACACACACATTATCTTCATCATCGTCCTGAAAGAGGTTGAATAAAGTTCCCCCCTCCTCAGATGTGTCCATTCCATGGGAAGGGGGCACAACAATGTTTTTTAGGATCCCCAATGACAGAAGGCAGCCATCCTTCTCTAGGACACCAATAAGCAGGTTATAGGTATCAACCTCAAAGTCCTGAACCCTCCTATGCACATTTTCAAATCAAGGAGAGAATAAATGATTGAGGCAGAGAGCAGATGTTTAGGCCATGGCTGCTTAGAGCTTGAAAGAGAGAAAGACATTTTCCTCTGTTGATATCAATAAGGCTGAGTTGCTTAATTCTCTTATTTGAGGGAAAGTAAAAGTATTTTTGAAATGCTAGCCCTGCCTTGAGGTGGTACCCACAGGTCTGCTGAGGAGCAGCCATGACCAGCCAACTGCAATACATTAACTGGAAAGGACAAAATGGGCAAAACTATCAACCTGTGCTGTACAGAAGAACTCATTGTACACCTCACGACTCTTCCTGTCTCATTAAATTAAACTAAATCAAATCAAATCACCTCTGAGGTTTAGATGGTAGAAATGTGCACAACAGGGATCTGTCTGGGCTTTCAGTTCTGCATGGAGTGTGGGTAAGAGGAATGTGCCTTTGCAGCTCAGCTTCATTGATGTGTGAGCTAGTATTCATGTCAGGTTTTCTTTAAAGAACACTTGAATGACTCTATTTTTAGATTTTACTGTGATGTTATTTCATCAGCTACTGCATGCATAATGCATCATCAGCAACAAAAATTTTAATCATAGCACAAATCAGCCAAAAGATGCTACAAAAAATCAAAGGCCAAATTGCTTTGCTTGGGGACTTGGGTAAATGGATTTTGATTTTTAATTTCTAAATTCAGAGAGGCTCTGGGGGGGGGCATGCTCCCCAGATGTGTAGCTGATTGGTGAATGTGTGTTGCAAGGCTATTCAGGTGCAATCCTAAAACCTGAAACATCATATTTCAATCTGAAAGCAGCTTTTACAGGTTTTCCTTAAGAGAAATTGAGACCATGATTTGGGTCTCTCATCTAAATAATTCAGTTAAAGAGCAGTTCCTGATTGATGTCCGAAAACCACCTGCTGATCGTTCACAAATTCCAAACCGAGGAAGTAGAATCTGCAAAGTAATTTCATTGTAATCCCCCAAGACCCAGCAAGGAAACCTTTCAGATGCACATAAGGCTCAAAATGTTTCAGTTTAATTTCCAACAGAAAAGAAAGAGTAATTATCAGGGGCTGTGTCCTGTTATTAATGTGTTAAGGAAATGGAATTCAAATCAGACACCTTACAGAACAGCACAGAGACCTGGTTTTAGCTGGGAAAGCTTTTTACTCATTGCTTCTGGTTTTGTTATGGACAATCCATTTAATCTAGCTCAACAACTTTAAAGTGGGTCAGTTATGTTATTTGTGGGGTCAGATTTGCAGGGAAGAGAATATTCCTTTTCCTTGCAGATAACATGGATGTGAGAGCACCAGCCATTTCAGCTAGGAGAGATGCAGCTGCTTGTGCAAGCAGGTGCCTGCTCCTTGTTCCACACTCAGGGAAGCAGAGGCAGGACCAGCTCAGGGCATGCTCTGCACAGGGGCAGCCTGGGCTTGAAAGGAATTGCTCAAGGATTAGGGCACTTCTGGCTTCCTAAATAGCTGTCCCAGGTGAGATGGATGATCCAGGGAGCAGGGAAGCAGCTGGATGTCTCCATCCCAATGGGACAAACCTCAAAGTATCATTAAATTGGAGGGCCATACCTACAGCAGCAGAAATACTTTTTCCTGACCTCTGTGACTCCTCTTCACAGTGTTTTATCCTTCGCAGGGAAAATCTTTCTCCTCCACACCCCTGCAATCTGGAAGACTCTTTTGTAATTCTGTGTTTCATGGTTCTATCACATTTATCTTTAAGTTATCTCTTTCCTTTGATTAGGCCTTTTATTTCTCTTTCCCCTGGGTTATCCACCTCTGTTTCCACAGTACATAATTGAGCTGCTGAATATTCATTATTAGTCCCTGGAGTCACATAAAGATCTCCACAGGAGGATAAAACCCTCCTTGGTTGTGTTTTGGTTCAATTAGAGCCAAAATACTAAATGTAACTTAGTATGCAGTATCTCCCCTTAGTTTAGAAAGAATTGGATAAGGAATATTTATCCTTTCATAAGAGAAAGGAAGAAAGAGAGTTGGGGACTGAGAGGGAAGGAGGAAGGAGGAAGAAAGCAGCCAGGCAGCCAGCAAGAAAGGGAAAGACTACAGTCCAGCCACCACCTCTGTCCTGAAATCATTGTGTGTACTGAGGGCTTTTGTCATTGTTTGGTAATGGTGTCAGAACAAACAGTAGGAATAAAAAATTCAAGCAACTAACTTCTTATTCAGTCAAGCAAACCAGCCAGATACCAGCTCCCTTTGCAAGCAGAGGTCTAACAGTGCCAGCAGTGCTTCAGATGATCCAGCTATTAATGGGAGAGAAGAGCATAGGTGAGCTTTGATACATTGCTTCACTAGTTACAGGCATGGTTTCATTCCCTGGAGATCCCAACTCCATTGGCTGCACTGTGTGCAGCCTGCTACCCTGTTTGCTTTGAGCCCTGTTCCATCAGGCTGATTTCCCTGCCTGCAGAGGGAGGCACTAGAGACATTCCCAGGGGGCAGTTCAAGGCATCTGGAGGTCCCATCCTCAGCATGGACTGGTTGGTTCACCCTTGATGAATGCCCCATCTGATATTGCTTATCAACTGAACAAACAGATCAGGAAAACATGGCAGTTTGGAAAACATATCAATATATTTTTCTTCTTAATAAAATCATCTGCCTGACGGAAGTATTTGAACAGTTTTGGATTTGTTAGGCAAATGCTATGCTTGGCTGCAGAAAATACTCCTAATATCTTCATTTAGCACAATTTCAGTTTGACCTTTTTATACTTTGCACTATGTGTAACATTCTCCAGTGACTGTGGTCAGGACACTAATCTAGATCTATATCCTGGGATATAATGAGTATTTAACAGCACGAGCAGGAGAGATGAAAGGCTCTGGCCTCTCTAGGAAGGTAGAAGGACATACTCCTGAGTGGGATACAGCTGGACCAGTCTCCTCAAGCATCAGGTATAAATTAACCTGATGTTCCTTTCCACTCAGCATTGTTATTGCAGTTACACCATTGCAACTTTCTGATATCTTTGTCCAGGACATCTGCCTCAGCACAGGCATTTATCCCCTGAGGACCTGTGCAGCCAGCCAGTGTATTACATGTGCTACATTCTGTTAGATTCATCATGAGAGTTTGCTAGCAGATCCTTACATCTGTACACACGAGTTCTCTTGGTGACCCTTTGTGCTGACAAGGGCAGACATGCAGCATTTACATCCTGAGAGGCAATGACAGGATGTATCCCCATGATCATCCCTCTCCATGTATCCAAAGCAGCTCCCAGCACTTCAATGTTGCCTGTAATGCTGCAAAAAAAATAGAAGTCCAGGACACATTGTCAGTTTAAAAACAAAAAACAGATTTGTGTTATAGAAGTCATATAAATTGCAAAGCAGTACCTTATGGGTGATGATCTGTCTGAATGACATTTCCTTTGCTGCTTTAGGGAATTTTCAAAAACAATGTACTTTAATGAGTCACTGTAATGACTTGAAACCAAGTTATAAAGAGAAACTTTCTGTAAAAGGCTACTTCAATTTGGAACAGGAGATATTATTCAGAAAGTATCAAATATCTGTTACTCATGTAATGATTCTTTACAAACATAGTACAAAGCTTTTCCTTGGTAACTGCTGTGTTAATGGAAAACCTAAACCCTGGCCCATGATAATCATTGTTATTCTTATATTTTGAAATGAAAAGGGAAATAATTTTCACTCAGATTCTTTACCGTGTATATTTATAACCCTTCTTTCAAAACAATATTAAATCTACTAAATATCCAGAATAAATTTCCTAAAGGCTGACAGTTCCCATGAGCTGGTGCTTTTTGGCTAAAACACTTTTCCTTCATTTTGTCATTGATTTTACTTTGGCTGGTCTCAATATGAAGCTCACATGTTAAGGAAGCAAACAGTAAAAGGCCCAAAAACACAAGTCCTGAAACTTAAAAATTGGAATTACTCACAGCCATCAAATCTGCATGAGTTATAATTAGCTCCATTTTTCACCCACATGAAAATTAGTAAAGGATATGTTCAACTACTACACCTAACCAGTTATATCTAAATTTATTGAGGGAATGAATGTAATGTACAGTAAGTGCTGACAAATTGCTAAAAAGTTTTTAAAAATTAATCAAGAAAGACACAAATTCTTCCAAACACTTTGGACAGAAAATGAGGGTTCTGTCACACTGTCTGATCACACAGATGGACTACACAGATGAATATTTATTTGTTCACGATAAATACACAAACATGCATTGCTCAGTACTGGTGTTTCCAAAGGCAGCCCTGTGGAACTGGATCAGACCTTCCTGAGGGAAGGAAAGAGGAAAAAGAGCAATCTGCAACTCTGACAGAATTTATAAACTTTCTGAACCATAAAATATGGTGCTTCATATCTGCCAAGGTCAGGAGGGCATGGAAATTTTTAGCAAAGAAACAGAAACTCAAGCTCCAGTGAGTTCTCATCATTAAAAGCCATGCAATAACTAATTTATTAGCTAAATGTAAAAGTTCAAGTCACAACATGCCAGTCATGTTCCAGTTTGAATAATTCCAGACTGCATGGTTGAAAACCCTTGCCTGGTTAAGTGGACATCATCTGTGGGCCACCCATTCCTCAGCCTTTTTTAGCATATTTGCTTTCAAGGTTTCCTCTTCTTTCCATCCCTTTGTTTTGAATTTCTTTCCCCATGCATGGGTTAGCTTGAGTCTTTTTCCATGCCGAGTTTCGTTTTGTTATTTTCAGCTCAGCTCTGAATGAGATGCTCATGCTGCAAAGCATTGCCAATCTTGTCATACCATCTGTTTAAAGAAGAAGCTGAACCCCTTCATGGGATGAAATAACTGTACTTTGCTCTGGGAGTTTTCTTCATGAGTTCTGTGGTTTTTTTTCACTTGTTGTTAGTACTGTCCTTTATGGCCCTGCAATTTAAATATTATTATATTTTCTGCCATTAAGCCGCTCTAAAAGCTTAATTTTGCCTAAGACTGCTGATGGTCTATACAATCAAATTTATTTTGCACTCTGAAGCAGAAAAGTTTTCACAGGTATTTTTAAAATCTCAAGTAGTAATGAAGAACAGCATGTTTTATGAGACAATAACTAGATGGTTCTTCTACTGATTCTTAAGGCCATATCTGCATAGATTTCTGCATCATCACCTAAAACAATAAAAAGAAATTATTTTATAATTCCTCTTTTTAAATGGTTGTGATTTTTCCTTGAACTGAACCTTACTTGCATACTTTCGTGAATCTTATTGCTTCTACCTTAGATCTGGAGGATTTCAGAAGGGCCAGTGAGAATGTGCTCCTGTACCCCTATGGCAAAGGAAAACCAACCTGGAAAAGGTCTGAGAGAAAGGTACAGCTACAGGAGTGAGGAAGCATTGTTTCTCCTCTGCACACATCTGAGCATAAGCTTGTTGCACATCACTTACACTCCATCCTCCTGCTCCTCTCAAACTGGCACTAAAGGTGAGTGCACAGGTCTGCAACAACAGGACATGATGAGGATTTTTTTTTTTTTAAGTCATTGAGCATTTATAATACAATTAAAAGCTATACTTTCTCCTAATACAGTCCTATGAGACTATTGGTTTTGGTTGTTTTTTTTAAATTATTTCTTCAATTTCAGTGTTTTCTAGTGATTGAGCATACTTGGCCCCTCCAGAGAATGGCATTTTCCTCATCTGAGGGACAAGGAACAAAGCAGAGCTGACAGGCTCTCATTACATGGGCATTTCATCAAGAGGGTCACCAGGAAGGTTTCAAGTCCATAAATAAGCAGGAGAATGACGGAGGAAGATTACAGCAGTGGCAGGGGATTCAAGAGGAGCTGAACACTTCAACACTTGTTTGAAGCTCTCATAGCAGCAGTTGACAGATTTCTCTGTTTCAAGCCCTGCTGCAAGCTGCTATTGATGGGGAGAATCAGTCTTGTAGTCCTTTTTCTTTAAAACCAGGTTTATCTTCGGCACTTCAAGCTTTCTCCCTTCAATTGAACTTTTCCTCCTGCTGGACTTGCTAGAGATGTTCCAGGAAAATAGAAGACAGTTGTAACTTAAGTGTTGAAGGCATGGACCACAGCATAAAGCACAGCTGGAAATAAGTGAGGAGTAGGGGTTTGTGGTGTCTCTCAAGCACATAAATCATCATCACCTACCAGCCCTGCAAAACACCTGAGTAGTGCCTCAGCCCATCACCTTTGGAGAGATGGGGATTTCTCTCTTCCCTGGAGCTGGGCAGTGGAGGAAAAGTTGCTAAACAGTTCATACTTCCCTCCTATCTCTTTGCCTCATGAAAACAAAACACAGATTATAAAGTCATGGGAATGGATCCATTTTACAGGAGACAGATTTAGAGGAGTTAGAATGGCAAGCTTTTATGGCATCATCTTCCTTTGTAAAACACTGTTATTGTTTCAAAGAGTAAGGTGCAAAAAAACGGATTAGAAAATAATAATGTCTATTAGGAAGGATTAGACTACAGCTGCAATTTAAGAAATGGTTTTTCAGATTGGATCATTTTTAATAAAATGCTCATCCTTCCTCCATCTGATTTTGTTTCCTAAGCCCAGAAGTCTTCCCTTTCATAGGCAAACTTCTTGCTTCTGTGGGATTTTTGATTGCATAAGGACCGCACATGTTCACAAGATTTGAGTTAATTTTTTATAATCTTTGAGATTAATTATTTATAAGCACTTTTTAGAAACTTTCAAATTTGGTGTTACTAATTTAATGCATCTTTTCTTCCCAAATCCTTTTAATAGTGCATTATTATGCAGCTCTGCTCAATCAATTATGAAGCTTCATTTTTTCATTCTAATTAGTCGTCACATTTTTATTAGCCTACAAAATAAAAACGACAAGTGATTTATTTTTCTGATCCCCCAACCAAAAGTTTGGTACACATGCTCTAAACCATTCTTTTCCCCTAAAGTGTAAATCAGCCAGTGGCAATTTAGTATGTTTTCTGCACAATACTGGATTGTGATGGATAACATGCAAAAAAATTTGAATTCCTAGAATGTCATATGTTTTGTTAACAGAATAAAATTATGATTATATCATTATACAATACCATTCATGCTACCTAATAGCATCTATATACCTCTTCCCACAGCAAGCTCTGTACTAAGAGAAAATATTCTTTTACTCTGTTCTGTAAATGAAAGCCAGCATGGATTTCAGCACTCTAAAAATCCTTGCCACTAGGACTTTCTCAGAAAAATAATGCTGTTATGAGGATTTAGCCAGCCAGGAGGTTGAGTAGTTAAGCACTCAGTTGCCAAAGTTCTGAGCTCATGTTTCTTTGTGAAAGAAATGACCCATATAGACAATCAATGCTCTTCTGAATCTACACATTTTGAATTATTTATCGATACTGCCTTAGCATTGAGGGCTTGTTTCTGGTTTCTTTTTCTTAATTTTGTTAAAGACAACTAATTTGAAAGTGAGAGATTACTTAAAAATACTGATTTATGGCAGTCAGCCTGCAATGATACCTGCTAACCTTTGCTACTAAATCTGAACTAGTTCTTTACATTACACAAAAATAGACAAAATTTAAAAGAGATTCTCACATAGTCACTAGAAATGTCTAAAACTTTTTAGGCTTTTTGTGATTATTTATATTTGTAGGTGCCTGAATTACCATGGATCCATGATGAGGTTTTTTTACTGTTTATATGCTTACAGGCTTTAAGTGTTTTCTATGAACAGCTCCTCTTTACTGAGAGAGTTTTTATTCCTTTAATGTTTGTCAAGGAAAAGTCCAGCACAAAACAAGGATCAATCTTTATGTCAAAATAGTGACTTTCAAGGAAAAAATAATTTAAAATTACAGTGAGTTAACATCATCAGGATGGCTGAATTGTACAAAAAATACAGTTCCATAAAAGCCTGCTACCCATAACACTTTTTTGACATTAGCAGATCAAATTTAGGAGGTTCCTTTCCCTGCTATATATACCCGGTTGTCAAAGCAGCTAAACCTCTCAATAGAGGAAATGGCTCAGTTTCCCAGTCCTAGTTTCATTTAAGATATGGTACAGCTGGGATATGCTTCAGCTGGGATAAAGGTTATAGTTGGTATAGGGTTCAGTTTTGGATTTGTGCTGCAAACAGCATTGATAACACAGGGATGACACAGTTTTAATTATTGCTGAGCAGGGCTTAGACAGAGCCAAGGCCTTTTCTGTTCCTTGAAGGAAGTGGGAGAGGAGACAGCCAGGACAGGTGATCCCAACTGACCACAGGTATATTCCAGACCATATGGTTCTGTACTCAGCACATAAAGCTGGGGAAGAGGAAGGAAGGGGAGACATTCAGAGTGATGGTCTTCTCAAGTCACTGTCATGCACAAGGGAGCCCAACTTTCCTAGGGATAGCTGACCCCTGCCTACCCATTGGAAGAGGTGAGTGAATTCCTTGGTTCACTTTGTTTGTGTGCTCAGCTTTCCCTATTAAACTGTCTTTATCTCAGCTCACGAGTCTTCTCACTTCCACTCTTCCAATTCTGTCTACCATCCAGCTAGGGGAGAGAGCAGGTGGCTGTGTGGGCCTTAGCTGCTGGCCAGGGTTAAACCACGGCACAGGTTATATGGCATACACCTTGGCACATCTGGGGTACTCTTGGGATGCCAATATGCAAAGATTTCGGACAGGCAGTTTGCCCAAGGGGACCATTCTGTCCAATCTGAGGGATGTACAGCAGATGGGCGAGCACATTGATCCTGTAGCCTTCAAGGAAGGCAGAATAATTGTACATTTACAGATTCATAAAAGCAAAATACTCTGCTACTTGTCTCAGTTTGTTACATTTATCAAGGGGGCGGGAAAGAGGAAGGAGGGAAGCTGCAAGGATCGCGTTGCAGAAAGCAATCCCAACGAGAGGTGGTGCTGCACGTCCATTTTAGAGTGCAGTTCTATCTTGGCTTAGTGTTGGTTAGGAGAGGGTGGTAGGCAAGCGCTATCTCCTTACAACATGGTTGTTACAATCAAACCACTTCTTTACAGTACAATATTCATTTTTCCTACTGTGGCCAACAGAATTTATACCCAATCTCACTGAGAGATCTGCACAACTTGAAGTGTGTATCAGCAGATTTTCTCTTGTTTTTCACAACAGTCACAATTTCAAAATGACCTCTGAACCCTTCTTTTCAATTGTAGTGTTCCACAGCTTCAGCAGCACATTTTTGCCATAAGTGATGCAAATTTGAACCTCTGTTAATGAAATGATACTCCGTAAGCATCTTTGCATAGTTAATCATTACAGGCAGGTTTTTGACTACAAAACTTGAAGATAGGAATTAGATTTTAGGCATTGAAGTCTCCTTATTACATGAGAAAAATAGAGGTTATACTTAAAAGGTAGCAGATCCTCTAAGGAATGGTGTGCTGCTCCCTCATGCTAACAACCAGGGAAGCCTTGCTGGAGATGCAAAGTTTGGGAGCAGCCTTGGCTGCAGTGACCATGAGATCGTGGAGTTCAGTATCAGGTGAGGAACAAGCAGGGAAGCAAATAAAGTTGCAACCATGACCTTTAGGAGAGCTAACCTGCTGCTCAAGGTGGTTCCAATATGAAGCTCAAGGTGGGCTCCTTCAGGGGCTGGATCATGAGCGAGGCTGAAGACCACGTAGCAAACCAAAAAAGCTGCTAGAATTTGATGAATTCCTTAAGGAACCTATCCTGAAATAGCCATGATCTCACTCAGATCCATTTGGACATGAACCTCCCAGTGACTGACCCAATGCTTCTCACAGCCATGATGACAAAGATATGGGCCAAATATGAAAAGGTAAAAACTGGAAAACTGTGAAGAGACCTTTTAGTGTACCAAAGTGTTTGTGATGCCCAGTGGGGTGCAGAAGAGCAGACAGCAGCTGATGGACATCACTGAGAAAGTGAAAACAGAAATAAGTCCAGAGGGAATTGGCTGACGAGCCAAGTCACTCCTCATGATATTTGAAAAGTCATGGCAGTCAGGTGAAGTCCAAGGTGACTGGACAAAGAGAAACCCCATCATCCCCATCTTTAAAAATACAAAGGAGGTCCCTGGAAAGTACTGGCCTTTGCTCAGGTCCTCAGGTCCTGAGGTGACCTACCTCACTTCTCTGCCTGGGAAGATCATGAAGAGATCCTCCTGGAAGTCATGCTAATGTATATGGAAAACAAGGAGGGGATTTGGGACAGCCAGCACATTGTCACTAAGGCTAAGTCCTGCCTGACCAACCCAGTAGCCTTCTATGATGGAGTGACTACATCAGTGGACAAGGAAGCCCTACAGATGCCATTTATCTGGATTTCTATAAAGGCTTTGACAAAACAGAACCCCACAACTTCCCTCTCTCTAAAATGGAGTGAGGTAGGCCCGATGACTGGACAGTTTGAGCAGCCCTGCCCAGAAGGATTTTGGGGTGCTGGTGGATAAGAGACTGGACCTGACACAGCCATGTGCACCGGGAACCCAGGAACCCAAATGTGTCCTGGGCTGCATCCAGAGAACCATGGGCAGCAGATGAGGGAGGGGATTCAGCCTCTCTGCTCTGCTCTGCTGTGATCTGCTCTGCTCTGCTCTGGTGAGACCCCACCTGCTGTGTCCAGCTCTGCAGACCCCAGCACAGGGAGGACTTCAGCCTGTTGGAGTGAGTCCAGAGGAGGCCACCAAGATCATCAGAGGGCTGGAGCACCTCTCCTATGAGGAAAGGCTCAGAGAATTGAGATTTTTCAATCTGGAAAAGAGAAAGCTTAGGGGTGATCTAATTGCAGCCTTTCAGTATCCAAAGAGAGCCTACAAGAAAGATGGAGAGAGACTATTTACAAGAGCATGTAGAGAAAGGACAAGGGGGAATGGGTTCAAACTGAAAGAAAGTGGGTTTAGACTGGATATTAAGAAGAAATTCCTTACTGTAAGGACAGAGAGACACCAGAACAGGTTGTCCAGAGAAGTTGTGGCTGTTCCATCCCTGGAAGAATTCAAGGCCAGGCTGGACAGTGGATTGAACAACCTGGTCTAGTGCAAGGTGGTCCCTTGCCCACAGCAGTGGAGCTGGAAACAGATGATCTTCAAGGTTCGCTTCTAACCCAAATCATTCTAAGATTCCATAATTTTGCTTATATGGCAAAGCCCTGAATACTAGATTTTAGAAATAAAGTTCCACATAAGAAAGTCTCCTGGATTGCTATGAAAATAAGTTTGAAATAAGACACAGGTGTAAAAGTAAATCTCAGATATCTGAAGGAAATAAGAAGAATCTTATTTTTGCTATTATTGCTTAAATCTTATGACAGTTAAGCCAGCCTCACGGTTTGGCAGAAGCAGGAAAATAAGCACAGCAGATTAATACATTTTCAGTGCTTGGATCACTGACACTATGTGCACCATAACAGCCAAGATAGCTGGAGGATGGCCAGTATGCAATATCATCAAAATATCTTTCTGTGCTACAAGTTCTTTGTATCAGTGAAAGAGAATGTTCTTTATACATGATTGCAATTACTGGTCCTGCCCCAAATATGGGGAACCTAAGAACTGATGCCCCTAAGAACAAAAAAGAGAAAGGGCAGAGTCCTGAGCCCCTGCTCATGAAGAACATATTTATTTATGACAAGCGTACTTTATATAAACTATATTTTTCAGCCAGTCAATAAGTTTAAGGGGAGGGTAAATTTGTGGTAAAATGTTCTGATAAAAAGTTTAATTCCTGCAAATACACTTATTAATCTAAACTAAAGAATGTATAAAAATGTTTCTGAAATCTGACTGTCTAAAATACATCATAGAGTAATGTGGGAGCATATCCCTAGAGATCCTGAAATTAATAGCTATATTTATAGCTAAATTATATTCTGAATCTTAGCAATGGCGAGGGACGTTGTTGAACTGAGACATGTTGCTATTCTAGTGAGATACTGTCTCACTAAAGAAGGAACAGAACTGGGTCAGCCTTAGCAAAGGCAGAATCTATGCCTGGAAGAGGCCTACTGTTATCCCTTAAATATTTCCGAAATTTCAGTTCTTCCTTGTGGGCAAAACACTGGGGATTTATTCTGTGAAATTCAAATATTTGAAGCCTGGTGACTCTTCCCTGCTTTTGATCTCCCAGTTCTAAATGTGCCTCACAGCTTGCAGGCACAGTGTCCTGCCGCCTGCCTGTCCCCCTCCCTCACTCCCATCAAACAGCAGTCCCTGAAGGGTGCAAGAAGTACTGTGGAGAATGGTCTTAAGCCTCCCCGGCGCCTGAGACCTGCTGATGGGGCCAAAACCAGGCTTTTGCAGGATCAGTAGAAGTGGGTGATAAAAGAATGGTACTGACGTTCCCTTCATCCTTTATGTTTGTCTCACCCCAGCTTCTTCTTTCTTGAATTCTCTCCAGAGACACAAGTTATCAGAATAATAAGAATGCTCTAACACTCACTGTAAGACTGAAGGGTGAGTCAGTGTGTTACAAATGAGGTACTGTCTACCTTTTATCATCAATATGCTCCATTCACTTCTGCAGGAACAACAATGGCATCCATAACAATTTATTTTATAAATATAGAAGTCTATAATACAGGACTTGTTAGCACATCCCATAATAAGCTCAATTAGCTTGAAATTTAAGGACACCACACATTAGGGGAAAAGCTGTATAGGGTGGCCTTTTTTAGCTGCTTGTCACAGTAGAGCAGCCTGGGTGACATCAGTTGCTACCCTCAATTCTTTTCTCACCACACTCATCACCACAGGAAACCTACCACCCCATCACCTAAACAGCGTGAGTGTTCAGCCAAGATTTTCATTTCTTGCAGCAGTTTCCTGATCTGTTGGGTGCTGTTCCTCAGCAAGGCATGGCATAGGAATGCAAGTAGGTCACGTTTCCAGACAGCCATCACAGCTGGAGACACAGCTGGGAGGAAATGCTGCGCCTGAGATAACATTCAGGGAGCAGCACACAGAAATTATTCCTGGTCATCAAGTTCTCCACCAACATTTACCTCACCTCCTGTCCCCTGCCTTGTCCCTGCCACAGCTTCACCCAGCTACAGTTTAGTTAAAGATGTCATGGTAATCTATTCACAGAATTAAAGAGAGGACCTTTCCAAGCTCTGCTGATCAAAATAGCTATCTGTCAAGAATTTAAAATACGTAGAGAGTTGTGGGAAAATAATTTTCAGGTTGGACAGGTAATCATATAAATATATTTCTAATGAATGCCATGGGAGAATAAAAGCAACCTCAGATTAAGAAACCACAAACCCCAACCATTTCCATCTGCTTTGAACAGCCATTATAGAACTCCCTAATGCAAGCCCAAGAGACTGAAGGTGAAAGGTTGATGGAGTCCTTCAGTTTCTTAATCTTTTTAGAGACATAAAATAAAGGTTGAATTCAAGGATAAATGCCAAAAAACTGTTGGGTTTTTTTTCAATTTCAACTTACTTCAAATTCAGGATACTACTTCTAATGGCAGGGTGCTGGAACAAGATGATTTTTAAGGTCCAATCTAACCCAAACCATTCTGTAATTCTACGATTCTTCAACTTGTAAGTAGAGTTGCTTCTTGTCACTACACTGAGTTCCTAGGAAAAAAAAACCCTGTTCCTTCATTTATTTTTATTCCTCCTCTCATTTTATGAAGTTTTTCTCCATGAGAGGGAGCAAAATGATAGTGTGCTGTCAGCCAAGCGGAAAGGTGTAATTTTATGGACCACTTCTCTGTGGAATAGGACTTACGAGGTAGGAAATACAAAGTCTCTTACAGCACATGGCTTCTATAGCACTATAGCTGGGAGGGAAGAGGGGTTTATGCAAAACTCTTCCTGTAAAAAAAGTCAAATAGGGAGATAAAGCCTTCCTGTCAAAAGGCTTTGATTATGTATCAGCAATGCTTTCCATCTACCCTTTGAAAGAGTACAAAAGTAGAGGGAATATGGAAGTACCTTCTGAACCAATAATAAGTAGAGGCAAGATGAAAGTGACTGAGTAATTTCATCAGAAGTTTGCAATTAATGACCAATATCTGTCCAAAAGTAGTAGGAGAAGATGTTAATTTTTTGCATTTTATACAGTACCAGCAAAAAAAAAAAAGTACAGTTTGCTTTTAATATTGCCATCAAACATTTTATTTTTAATACAATAAACATATGTTTCACTCAGTTTTCACTTAAGAATCAAGCACAAGCACAAATTGTAAAGTAAAGCCTGTTTTCTGTAGCTTTTCAAAATATGAAAAGAGCAACACTGCAGCTGTAGGATGATGCCTGAGACCACAGCCAGTTTGTGTGGGACCAGAACATGTTTAGATTCCCTGACAGAAGTCAGATCAAACATTCAAATGAATTCTTTGGACACTCTCCAAAATGAGCTCCTGCATTTTGAGATAATAGAATTGCCAGTGTAAATCATACAGGATGGATAAGACTGCAAATGCTGTTAATACATTTGGTGGGTGACACACATCCACTATGAGCTGTGACAGGCAAACGCTTTATTCTGTGCCTGTAGAGGCTAAACCTGGTTAGATTTATTTGCAAGTGTATTTGTAGTTGCAAGACATTTGAAGGTGGCCAGGAAATGATTGAAGTGGCTGAGAATTACACCAGGGCACAGTATTTTTTTGGTTGTAGCTGCAGGTTACTCTCCAATGTACATGTTGATAGTTGTGGTTTATTTTAAATAACTGGTTTCTAATAATTATTTCCATGTTACCAACAAAGCAAATTTTAGGTTTGGACTAAGTGGGAAACAGTTCCTATAAGCAGTGTTCTTCTTTTACGCTAGAATATAGATAACAAGATCCATTAAACATAACATGATAGACCAGATGAGTGTAAGACAGAACTTCCATTTTGTCAAGCTTTATTCCTTGTGAAATCAGCTTCTCTGTTTACAAAAATCACAAGGATATAGTACTGTCATCTGAGATTAGTCATACCAATGCAACACATGGGGGAATTACTTTCCAACTGCAGAGTGAATGCCATCATAGAAAAGGGAAGGAGGGAAGGAAAGAGGGAGAAAAAGAGGTGAATCTGACAGAGCTGTCTTCAGAACTACTTTGAAGTCCTGAGGATTTGATTAATGCCAGTAAAAAGCTAACAAGAGAAAAATCAGATGCATCTCACTTGGACTATATTGTGCACAATCATCAAGCGAGTGATTATGTGGTAAATTAGAATCACAATCCTGTGTCTTGGACACAGAAGCATTATAAGCAGGCCTATCTGTAATACTACAAAAAACATTAACAAGGTCCTGAAAAAGAATCTTTTAGCTTCAGATGCCCTACACTTGTCTTCACAAATTTTTGCCATATAATATTCCTGATGTTAAAGTGTATTTTGTCTTTGAACCACACATTTTAGTGATCCATACAAACCACTGCACACCAGAGTAAAAAAACAACAGGCAGTAAAAGTTACACACCATTTTGCCAGCTGATTCTATACACTTATCAGAACAACCAAACAATGGTAGTGAGAAGAAAGAGATGACTGTTATTAGAGTAACCAGTCATACTTCCATAAATTAAAAGTAAGAAGTCTACAGGATATTGCTATACTTACAACAGGATATAATTCTTCTAGGAGTCTCTAAGAAAAAAGTAGATATTTAGTTTACTTCATTTTGTTCTTCTGAAGATTCAAAACATTACATAGGCTTTAAAGTCTATAATTTAAAAAAAATAAATTCACATGACTAACAAGGAATAGTGTTTCCAATGTCCACACTTATTTTCTTTCCTCTCCATTTATTAACAGGTTGTGGACAGTACCTTGTAAAGGAAGCAAAGAGCTATTCACCTTTTTCTGTTCTCCATACAGAAACACAAGTATAACTTCTAAACAAAAACCTGAGATATTTGAAGAGTTTGATACAACTGCCTTGTAGCCACTGAGTCATTTACATTTAAATGACTATTATCACGTGCAAGACATCTGAAAAATATTTGGAAGACAAAGTAGTAGGGAAGAGATTCTTGCAGAGTCTATGTTTGTAAAATCTGTCCAGCTTCTCTGGATAAAAGGCACTATCATAGAATCATAGAATGGTTTGGGTTGGGAAGGACCTTGAAGATTATCCTGTTCCAAGCCTTGCCATGGGCAGGGACACCTTCCACCAGACCAGGCTGCTTGAAGCACTACCCAGCCTTGGACACTTCCAGGGATGGGCCATTTTCCTTTACAACCCTGACAGCATTTCCTCATATCTAATCTAAACCTACTATCTTTCAATTTTAACTCATTTCCCCTCATCCTGTCACTACATGCTCTTGTAAATAGTCTTGCCTCATCCTTTTTTAAGTTCCCTTCAGGCACAGGTACATTACATTTATACATTCAGGTATGTTAAATATACTACTCAAAATTTAGGCACAAGTACTACAAATACTGTGTAGTATTTTTCACGGGTTTTTGTGGTTCATGAATGAAACAAAGAAAATATTGACAGAGTTCACAAAGGAAATCAAAATTTCTTCTTGGCAAATTCAGTAAAATTCAGAAAAAGAAATAAGCAAACCTAAGGTTTATGCTTAGTCCTGTTGACTTTTGAGCTGCAGAGACTTGTGAATGCAATCATTGTTCTGCTAAAATCAAAGCAATATCTGTCAGCAGCATCATGGTTTATGTTTTATTCATATTTACAATCTTAATGTAAGGACAGAATATCTCCAATAGTACAATCTAAAGGACTAAAAAAATTAAGTGCTATTTTTGTTGCAAGTGTTAAGAACTAGAATTGAGTATCAGATACAGCAATTTCTTTCATCAATGACACTTTTCTTGGAGAAAGGAGTCACATTATAATTCTAACTTAAGTAGAATTTTTTGTTTGTTGCTTTTTTTTCTTCAATACTATGGGATTTTCAATTTGGAAGATTAAAAATACATACAAGCTCTCTTGCTAAAGAAACTTTGAAGTAAAAGTCAGTTCAAGATCACAAAATAAAGTTTTTATTCCTCAGAAACAACAAATTGTTGCTGTTCCTGAAATGAAAGTCATATCTTCTGCAGGCTATTTCAAAAGAAAAGAAAATATCACTTTCATGCTTTCTTTAGAAGGCAAGTCATAAAGCCAGCAGAAAATAGAAGCAATTGGAATATATAAGCAATTTAGAGACACTTGTTTAATCTCAGTAATTACCTATTCACAGAGGCAGGATTGGTTAGAAAGAGCTATAGATATTTTTCTATTTAAAACTTTAAAGAATTTCCTGAGATGTGTTAAATACAGGATAAATGTCATCTCTCTTCTGTCAAAATCATACCAAGATAAAGAACAGAATACAGTCAGATAAAATCTTCTGCTGCAGTCACAGCAGATGAACAACTCAGAGCTAAATTTTGTCTGTTCACATGTATACAAATCTTGCTTATTTCACTGAATTTCCTTCTGTCAGGCAATGTGAGTCAGAAAGCAACCCTGTCGGTTATTTTCTGAACAGCTTTTCTTGAAGTGTCAGGAACATCAAGAAGCTGCATTTTAAAACTATGTCCTCTTTATATTTTTTGTGAGCTTTAGGTTTTTCAGTCAGATTCCACAGCATTTAAATACATGCTCAGTCCTTCACTCTTATTGGGCATCTCAATCAGCTTGGGAAAGTCAGAGGAATTTGTTCCCAGGGAGAAGGAATAAGCTTCAGAGGACTAAGATACACACAACACAATATGGCACTTGGCTGGGCAAGTTCTAGATCACTCTCTGCAAAATTAATTCATTCCAGTGCTTAAAGAAAAAGAATATGAATGATAGCATCAGGCTACTTTACAGACAGCAGTAACCTAGCTGTGGAAACGCCAGCCTTCCTGGCTGCCAACTTTTTGATTAGTTTTGGCCTAAAGGAATTTTGTCTTCAGGGTGGCACCTAATGTGAACCCTTAATGAAGGACATATGGCCACAGAATCAGGTTGTAAGCGTGCAGGACCAGCTGGCACACCTGAGAGCAAAGCTGAAACCAGTCCCAGATTTGGCAGCCACAGATGTCATGTCAGGGCATGACCTCCTCCCAGGCTGCTGCATCCAACACAAACTTGATAAAGCAACAGCTTTAACACAGTTTTCTATTTGTGAACTTGGCATAGTCATAGAAGCAAATACATGAAAAAGGGGAGGGGAGACTCGAGGAGAGGAAACTCGAGGAGAGGAGAGGAGAGGAGAGGAGAGGAGAGGAGAGGAGAGGAGACGAGAGGAGAGGA
>VZTB01004485.1:164456-180086 GCA_013397245.1 Thryothorus ludovicianus
GAGAGGAGAGGAGAGGAGAGGAGAGGAGAGGAGAGAATTGGCAAATACTTTTTATGTCTTTGGTGGCAGCAGCTTTTAATCAGTATTTCCACTCTGTAGGCAAAATTCAGCTTTATGGCAGTGGCATATTCAATTCAGCTTTATGGGCAGGGAGTGGGCAGAAGGAAAGGAGAGGATGACTGAAGAAAAACAAGAGAAATTCATGAAGGGGCTGAGTAGACCAAGTGGCTGTGAGGCGTGCAGGGGAATTTTCCTGCTTTTGGGAGGGTTTTGGGATCTTTTTTGGTGGGCTTTGGGGAGGAATGACTCTGAGTTATGACTCTGGAAGGCTTCGAGATACAGTAGGCCACAGGGGCTCTGCCTCCATCTGCTCTCCTCTTCCTTAGTTCCCCTGAACCCACCTCTCCTGTAACACAAAAACCTTATCTTGTCCTTGGCAACTACTTATAGTTTTGCAAATTTTTCAAGGAAAGAAGCAGCAACACCCACTCCTCTCCACTCATGGTGGTGCAGAGGGATTAAAAAACAAAATGAACTTTAGATCTAGGAAACAGGACTAGAGGGGAAGCCTCTGCAGGCACTGGAAATCAGTGCATAGATATTGAAAGTGATTACTTTTCTGCATGGGGCCACTTGGTAGAGCAGCCACAATTGCCCTCCTAGACAAAATTGCAGAAAGAAAAACTCAAGTTTTCTGTTTTGCAAACTCTATGTCCCAAAACTTAATCTGCCTGTTCAAATGAGGTAAAAGTGTTCTATCTACTCATCTCAAAAAAGTGCTGTAAAAAGCAAATTAACATGTATATTTAGTGAGGAAATAAGTATTGATGAGCACTAAGGCAAAAGTCCACCAGGAAATTAAGTTACAAAAGCAAAATCTGAAGAGGTAACAAATGCTCCACTGGGGCACACACTGAACAGCAATGAGCAAACAAATTAGAGAAGAGTTTCTCATTTGGTAAACAGTAATTGCTGTGTACCTAAAATGTGGCAGAAGTCCAAGTGGAAGCAAATGCTTATATATCATCAGGTACGTGCAGTGCAAAACTCTGCTTGAGTCTGAGGGAGGAAATTAGGTAGGCACACGCCACCTCCTGGCATTTCTTAAATAGAACTTGTGACTTATTTATCCATTGCCCACATTCTAACTTTGCAGGAAAATGCAAATCTGACGTATGTGCCAGATAATAATGACTGAAAAAAACCCAGAAAATAAAATTACATCTACACTTATTTTCAAAACAAAATCTCCTGCAGCTTTTGCTCCATGTAAATTAAAATAATAAATTTTGAAATACAATTTTTTTTTTTTAATTATCTAAAAAAGACAGAGTGGGTTAAACATTATAATATAACTGAAAAAAGAATAAATTCTGGACTTACCTGCAGTAGGAACAGGGGTGAATTTATTTTTAAAAATATTAGGAATTATGTGAGTTGACCCAAGACATTTGTTACCTCCCTTAACACCAGCATTTCAAGTTAGGCAGCGTTTCCTGCAAAGGTGAGGTATCAGCAGGGATTCCTGTGCCTTGGTGTCTGTTCCTAGCACAGGAGGGTGAATGCTGCAGTGAGCACAGACTGTGCATTTCAACCCACGCCTTCCAACCAAGAGGGGTTCCCAGGTTCTGCTCCGCCAGTGCCTTTGTGTTTCCTGGGATCACTGACCCCTCTGCACAGTCCCAGTCTCCTCCTTGTGTCCACACTTCTCTGGCTTTTGCCCCAGCCCAGCTCTTCTCTCCAAACAGACCCTATTTCCTCACACAGGGTAAAGAAACCTGAGAAATGTTTCGGGATAGAAAGGGGTGAATATCCTACTTGGTTTTGATACTCACAAAATAGTCAATATTTTACTTCCCTAACATAATTTCATGTCCATTTTCCTGAGACGTATTCTTGCCTAATTTTTTAATGTATTTCCTAGGAAACATTTTTAACATCCTAAACCAGTGGGCGAATTGGCATTAGGTCAGCACAACTCAATTAATTTCATATTAATCCTGTCAGTTCACACAGGCTGAGAATCTGGCCCACTGTGATAGGAAATTAGGTCTTTTTTTACTCAGAGGAGACTATCACTCACAGGCCATTTGAAAACTTATTTGGTTATTTTTATGGATGTGACATATCTTTATCCAAAAGGTATTAACAGGAAAAACTTTGTCTTTTCTGTGAACAGAACTAGTAAATCCTGATTTTGCAAGGGTTTGCATACCTCTGCCTGCACTGTGATAATTAAAATTCTTCTCTTATTTTCATCATGATCTCATTCCATGATATTTTAGCAGCCCCCCCAATCCCTCACTGCCATCTGGGAAGAAGGAAGCACAGTCAGGCCTGGCTTGGGGTTGTATCTGTGCTGTCTGCTGTTGGTTGTGGCTGTAGCTCTTAGGCACAGCATGGCTGGGCCAAAAAACACAAAAAAATACTGAGTTCATGTGAGCCTTTTTTTTTTTCCCAGTGAGGTCATTAATTCAGTTAACTTTTGCCACCATTTTACAGATTTTCCCTAAACCTTCAGAACCATTTTACCTGTGAGACTTCTATCATTGTCTAATGTGGCTAAAATTGAACTGTTGGTTCCCAATTTATTAGCAACTGGTCAGTGTGATTGCAAAATCCTTAGAAACCAAGAAAAAGAAAAAAAAAATATGGGACATAATGTGCATTATTTGTTGTCAGTATTTTAAATGGCACAAAATAAATAGTTCTTGCAGCAAAAGCAGATTCTTGCAGCACATTCATTATTTTCTAGTGGGTTTTAATTGGTTCCCAAAAAAAAATACAATCTAGACAAGACTGAAAATGGAAGAGAATAATTAGATTCTATTTTTGAATGTTATGATAATCAAAAATTTTGACACTATTTTCCTATTTTACAGCAAAGGAAAGAGAAGACTGCAAGTGAAGATCCACAGAATATGCCAAGGTACATCAGCAGCTCAGCAGAATGGAGTGGGAACTTGACTAATACAAAAAGTCACTGATTTTGGAGCATAAATACTGCAGTATGAACACCTGTGCATGTGGCTAGCTCTCCTTACAGACAGCATTTCAGGAAATCTGAGTTTCACATGGGATGTTTGAGGCATGCCATTGCCATCCACTCCTCTGGTGAAATCTTTGTACTTCATTTTTCTTCTGCTCTCAGTTGGACAAGTTAAATTTCAATCACACAGACCTCACTTGAATATGGTACTATAACCCCATTTACTTTATAGAAACACTGTCTATTCTAAAAATAAAATCTATCAGGATTGCTTCTATCAGAAAAAATCATAATTCTAGACACTCCTGATGACAGAAAGCATGGAAAACATGTAATCCAATGGAATAAGAATATTTCCTCTGAATAATTTTGTTGCAAGGCATCTTTAAGGCAATTAATGACTTAAGAATAAAACCTCTGTGAATCATAGATTGTGATTTGTTACCAAAGACATATATGTGTAGGTATATGTCAGACGGGAAATTTTCTTACTCCCTTGAGGATTCTGATATGAAGTGGAATTAACTCTTCAAGTATATATGACCATGGTTTTGAAAGATATGTGGGGATTTGGGCTGCAATTTTAATATTTTTGCTCTGAGACATCTGCAAGACTTTTCTGTCAGTCGCTGCTCAGAACTTCCTGGGAATTTCTAAAAAATGTAGTCATTCCAATCTATTTTTGCTGTCCCTCTGACAGCTGTCATCCCAGTGAGCAGAGCTGTCACTGAGAACTCTTACTTGAGATGAGACTGGGGAAAGAACCTGATATCAACCAGGAACTAGTGGATGGTCTGGGGTGTAGAATTGGCATGAACTCTCTGCTTTGCTTTTCACGGCTGGTTAACATCGTCAGTTTGCATCCACCATGGCTCCTGACAAAATTAACAATGACAGTGGAAGTCTTAACACAGGCCCTGGGGATTTTATCTCTGCAGTTTAACAATGCTGAAATGGTTTAACCTTGGCTGGATGCCAGGTGCTCACCAAGCTGCTCTGTCACTCCCCGGTAGGGCAGGGGAGAGAAAAAGAAGATGGAAAATAACTACTAGGTTGAGATAAGGCAATTTAGGGTTTGTGAATGCATAAGCAAAGGGAAAAAAGAATTGATCTCTACTTCCCATTGGTGATCAATGTTCAGACACTTCCTGGGAAGCAGAGCTTCAATACATGGGGCTGTTGCTCTGNACTCCCCGGTAGGGCAGGGGAGAGAAAAAGAAAGAGGGAAAATAACTACTAGGTTGAGATAAGGCAATTTAGGGTTTGTGAATGCATAAGCAAAGGGAAAAAAAAATTGATCTCTACTTCCCATTGGTGATCAATGTTCAGACACTTCCTGGGAAGCAGAGCTTCAATACATGGGGCTGTTGCTCTGGGAATCAAATATTATTAAATAACAAATGCCTCCCATCCTCCTCCCTCCCTTAGTTTTTATATCTGAGGTGATGTAATATGGTATGGAATATCCCTTTGGATAATTTGGATCAGTTGGCCTGCTTGTGTGCTCTCCCAGGATCCTGCCCATTCCCAGCCCCTTGACAGGAGAGCAGGGGAGGAATGTTAGAGACAGCACAGATGCTGTGCCAGCACTGCTCAGCAGTAGCCAAAACAATGGTGTGTTATCAACACCCCTCCAGCTACCAATGCAAAGCACAGCACTGTGAGGGCTGCTAAGGAGAAATGAACTCTACCTCAGTCAGGCCCAAGTCTCTATCCCTTATTCCATGTCATTTGAGTCACACTCAAATACCACATAATTCATATATCTTCCTAGTGTTTCATTCTATTTATTTCTCATTACTGGAATCCATTTTTACCCACACATACAATGTAAAGTACATCCCTAAACTATCTCCATACTCAACACAGGCTTCCATTAACCTCTATCCCCCAGTCTTTCACAGACAAATATAATTTTGCCATTTCATGGGCTTCCTTCACTCCTCCAGATCCATGATTTGGGCTCCATTTCATCAGGCTGGATAGTCAGGTCAGGGGAAGCAGCACATTTGATCACTGGGCATCAAGAGCATCCTGGCTCAGGTCATCATTGCATTTTTCTTGTTCCTCACAGAATTCTTTCTCATTAGTTCATGTCATTCCTGCTACTTTCCTTCCTACAACTTAAAATTTACACCAGAGATTATTTTTCCCCAAAGATTAACTTTCCTTAAGGTACACACCGGGTCACCCCATCCTTCTGTATTACCCACCAAGGACACCCACAATCCCATGAATGGGTTTGCCCTTTCTCATGGGAGGAGAAATCCACACTGACTTCTCCAACCCCTTCCCTAAGTGCAGTAGAGGGATTTTACTCCTTATCTCCTCCCACTCTGTGTAGGGCTGTAGTCTGGGCAGGACGAGGGCAGTTAGCAGTGTTGACCAGCCAGGTTTCTGATAAATTTGCATCCTGATGCTTCCATGCCTCAGTACCTTACACCTCTAACATAGTCTTCAGCAGTCCATTATACCTCACAATTTTTCCAGAGGCTTGTGAGTGATACAGGATGTGATATATCCACTCAATGCCATGATTCTTTGTACAAGAGTTTATAAGGTAATTTTAAAAGTGAGTCCCATTGTCTGACTCAATTCTCTCTGGGGTACCATGTCACAACACATTTTGTTGTCAAAATGTGTCTCTCAAGGGAAACCCAACTGTTTGGAGCCGTGGCATGGTTTGGTGGATATGTTTCCAGCCAGACAGTTGTTGCCTCTACCACGATGAGGATGCAGCTCTTGTCTTGGTGTGTTTGTGGCAGTGATCCAATGTAGTCAGTTTGCCAGGCCTCACCATATCAGAAACCCACCCTCTGTTCCAAAGAGATTTCACTTGCATGGCTGGCTTGATTGCAGCACGTCCCTGAATAACGAGTGTGATGGATTCTGAGGCCAGGTCAACCCCTTGATCATGAGCTCTTTATGTGGAACCCCTTCTTACACGTCCTGATGCTTAATGGGCCCATCAGGCTATAAATAACTCACCCTTTTGCTCCCAGTCCACATCCACCTGAGCTATTCCAATGTTGGCAGCCTTAGCCCCTGTCCTTTACCTGACACTCATATTCTCGTGATGTCACTGTCTCTCTAGCTGGAAAACTCCCAGAGAGAAAAAGTGTAGCCGGTGCCACACTCTTCCCCAACTTCAGCAACTTCCTTTGTCTTTCTTAAGTATCCATAAGCACTCACAAGTATCTGCTAGTTTTCTAGCAAGTTCTGGGAAAAAAAATCTATAAGAAAGAAACCCAACTCCCAACAATGATGCACCTTCAGAGTCATGTTTTCCACCCATGCAGCAATGTCCTGCCATAATGCAGCAGCCCAGATGGGTTTACCCTCGCATTGCCAATTGCTCTCTTCCATTGCTGCAGCCACCCCCACGGGCATTAGCCACCATCCTGCAGTCAGTGTAGAGTACAAGACATTTTTCTTGTTCAGGGTTAGTTGGATGGCTTTTACCTGTGAGAATTGGCTTGACTCACCTTCCCCTCAGCAGCCTCCCCAACTCATTTTGTCAGTCTCCACATAGCAGCTTTCCATTTCTGATGGTTTCCTATCACATGGCAGGATTCATCAGTACATAAATCATTGTCTCTTTCATTTTATGGTAATTTGGTGGTGCTTCTTGGGCACAACTCACCTTCTCAAGCAATGCCAAAATCTCTAGCTCCTGGCCAGTCCATAAGCTCTTCTAGGATTCCTTGGAAACTGGGCTTCCCCTTTGGGTTCACTGTGTAATCAATTCTACCCACTTTCTCCATGTAGCATTGGTTGTGTGACGTGTTGTTTCCTTTGAATATCCAGTGTAGCACAGGCAACAGTGGTACCAAGAGGAGAAACTTCTGTCCCAACAACTTCAGAGGACAATTGAACCTCACAGACCCCTGATACATCTTTTTCAGCTGGGGTACAATTGGCTTCTGATCCTTGTTAACTCCTGCTCCTCGAGTAACCTCAGGTTTCCCCTGAAGTCCTTTGTGTCTTAGATTACAATGCAAGATGTAATCAAAAGTATGAATTCTATCACCATCTGTTAAAACCAGGTGGGGCAGTGTTCTTTATCTCTGCCATGACCCATCCCTCATAACTCCCTTTGGAGTGGGGGTGGGAGAATATCTTCTATTAACAGGCCATCAAATCTCACTGCATGATTGATAAAATTACACCATCCCATTGTGAGATGCTATGCCCAGGAAGAGGAACCAAGGATTCCCACCTGGATATAATCTGAGTTTGGAACACCACAAGCAGCCTTATTCACTGGATTCCCAGAGGAAGACCAGCCCCTTCTACAGGATCAGTGCTTCAACAGAACCACATCTACCACTCCAAGAGGATTCCAGCCACCATTCAATTGCACTGCTACCAACACCCTGAATAACAGGGCTGTGAGGTTGTGTTCTGACTCTACTGCATTTATTTTAATTTTCCTATTAAATTGTAGTTCTAACTTGGGATCTCCCACTGGTTTGCTTTTAAACTAGTACACTTTGCCAGAGGCTCCAGGTGAAACCCTGCTCCCCTGCTGCAGTGTAGAGGATGTTCTGCATGGCTGGTCCTGTCTATACAGGCCCAGGAGCTGTTTCCTGTTTGATCTGCTCAAAGGCCTCCTGTTGCTCAGGGCCTCACTTGAAATATTTCTTCTTCTGGGTCACTCAATAAAAGGCCCAACATGCTGACTGACCTGGAATGTGCATTCTCAAGAATCCCACCAGGCCCAGGAAAGCTTCTGTTTCCTTCCTGTCAGTCAGTGGGGACACAGCAGCTATTTTGTTAACCATCTCCATAGGCATGATTGCATCCATCCTACCATTTTATTTCCCAAGAACTCAATCTCCCATTGTTACGAAATGAGTGAGAGCTTAAATAAGTCCTGCCCTTGAGTTAGATTTCTGGCAATAGCTCTGTTTGATGCAGTCTGTATCCCAGATTGGTCTCACTTGCAAGTTCTTAAGAACGGCTGATTAAGTCTATTACAAAATGAATTATTTGTTGAATAGACACAAAATTAACAGATCTAGGATTTTAAACAGAATACTTACTATGCAGGATAAAACAAAAAGAACTATAAGTAGATAAAAAATACAGTGCATGATTAAAAGGTACCTACATTACAGATAGCAAAGAAATAGTATAGATTAGGAGTCAATGTAGGTAACCACGAATTGATGATGGAGTACACAGAATCCTTTCACTCGATTCCCAGGGAAGTAACCCTAAAATTTGCATCCAAACATTGGGGAAAAACCCTATATGTTTCCAGGGTGTGTGTAGGAGACCTCTGATTTGTGAAAGCTTTGTGTAGTTTTAATAGTTTGTAAAGTGAAGTGTCTGTCAGTCAGAAAACCCAGCTTATCTGGCTACATCTTGTTCTCTGTTTATTGTCAGCTGGGAATTCCACCTCTGGCACCAGAGATAACTCCCTACTGGACAAACGTCCAGCCTCACCAACTCATGTGAGGGGGAGAATGCCCAGAGCTGTCACAGCAGTTGATAGAACAGATAAAGTGTTGTGTGGTAGGGGAGAGAGTCCTGCCACACCTATGCAGGTTCCTTTAGTTTACTTTGTTTTATGGCAAGACCAGCTTTCTGATGAATTTGGATTGTTTTCTTTTTTTTCTCAAGAATTTCTTCTGCTGTATTTCCCCACACAATAATATCATTGATGTATTGCAGGTGTTCTGGAGCTCCACCCTTTTCCTGTGCAGTCTGGATCAGCCCATGGCAGATGGCTGGGCTGTGTTTCTACCCATGAGACTGTCAATTCCAGGTATACTGGACACCCCTAAAAGTGAAAGCAAACTGTGGTCTGCACTGTGCTGCCAGAGAGACTGAGAAAAATGCATTAGTGAGATCAATTGTGGCACCATTTGGCTGCCTTTGGCTGCAGCTCATATTGGATTTCCAACACAGACAGCACGGCAGCACTGAGGGGCAGCATGATTTCATTTAGGCCATAATAGTCCCCTGTCAGCCTCTACTCCCTGATAGACTACACGGAGCTGGTAGAAACATCTTCTATCATCAACTACATTTGGATGCTAATAAAATGTTGTAATTCCCACCCATTTATAGAATCAACCATAAAAGGTTGTAAAAATACTCCAACAGACACATATTAACAAAATCATTATTTAATGTCTTATTATAATTATAACATTTCATTTTCATTTCATGAAATGCCTGTGAGTGAGTTTCTTTAGTGGTGGCTGGGCAAGCAATGGAGTCATTGCTATGAAAACTCCTGTTTTTTCACTATGGAAAGCTAAAATTAATCTTATAATGGATTATAACTGTTCAGTAATAGGATTATTAATGTTCACTAATCCAGCCATTTCCCACTTCTGTTAATGAGTACTGAAGGTTTCCTTATCTCTTTTTCTTTATCTGCAACATTTTAAACTTATCTGTATCCTTCTTTAACAGGTATAAAAGCATAAGCAACTTTTCATCATTCCTGAATTGTGTTGTTGTTGGGGTACATTGATTTCCCTAGGATTTTTTATTTTTCTTAATTTCTTTTCTTTAAAAGTCCTCAAAGAACTCATTCTCTTAGACTATTAAAGGTTAACTAATCATTCCTTATACCCTTTGAACCTTCATGAGCATTTCAAACTGAAGTTTATGAAACTTTATGCTGCTTGCTGCAAATACGGACCATTTGATGGCAGTCTTAGGTGACTTAGTAATCCAATCAGAAATCATAGAACTGCTGGTGCCAAATTACTCATGCAATTCACATGTTATTATCGGGTGCTGGACAAGATGTTTCTGTCCCACACTTCACATACTACTCAATGAAAGCTCTAAAAGCTCTGCTAATATAACGATCATAGAATCACAGAATGGATAAGGCTGGAAGGGACCACACTGGATTATCTGGTTCGACTTCCCTGTGTAGGCAGGGTCATCCCAGAGCACATGGCACAGGATTGTACTCAGTTAGTTCTTGAACGTCTCCAGTAAGGGAGACTCCCCACACTTTCTGGACAAACTGTTCTAGTGCTCAGTCACCCACACAGTAAAGAAGTTCTTCCTCATTTTCAGGAAGAACTTCCTGGCCATCAGTTTCTGTCCATTTATTCTTTTCCTGTTGCTGGGCACCACTGAGCAGAGCCTGGTCCATCCTCTGACACTCCCTACAGACACTGACAGACATTGGTGAGGTCCCCTCTCAGTTGTCTCTTCTCAAGGCTGAACAGGCCCACCTCTCTCCAATTAACTCTGTTGCCATCCACTGGGCCTGCTCCAAAATTATGACATCACATTTTAAAGAATTGTAAAAGCAGGTCACTTGGGCCATGGAGTTTTGTGCATACATGAACCAGCATATGTACAAACTGTTGCTCCAGGAAATTTAGGAGATATTCAAGCAAAACTGGCCAGTCCACTTAGATGGGCTTGGGAGAGGTGGTGTAAAACCAGAGAGTTTAGCTGTAAATTAGCCATGCAGCAATGTTTTATGTATTCAATTCAAGTTTTTCTTAATCTTACTGTGTCATTTGATTGTCAGCCTAGACGTGGTCAAAGGATCAGGTCCATCTTTCATTGATAGTAAATGAAAAATTGGGGATGGAAAAAAAAGTGTCTGGATGCTCTTCTGATGTCCTCACTAAAATAAAAAAAATTCCTCTAATTCCCAACTAAATTTGCTACCCATTACGTAACACATAAGGAAGCTCAAGGAGATCAACACATACATATTCATAGACTACAGCTGTTTCCTCTGTTTTGATGCTGGATTAGGAAAACAGTTGTTTTAAACAACAGCAGTACAATTATGCTAAGGGCTTTATTGACTTTTATTGAGTATTACATACCACATGGTTTATGTAATAATGTAATAAAAGAGGCCTGCTTTAAAACATGTCAGCTGTCTTCAAACAAACCTCAATCCCAACACTATATTTATTCTGTTATCTGAGCTTTGTAAGGCTACTCCATATACACAGATGTGTTTAAAACAGTAAGTATGGGGAAAACATTTTGAAAACCCTCAGAGAATAAAAAGTATTCATCACAGAAACAGGAACTATAATGTCAGGCAACTGAAACTGGTTTTAAACTGTTTTAGAGAAATCAGGATGTTACTCACAGAGTCACATTTAGTATCTGTGAGCAGTGGCTCCAACCTGACTTGCTGCTTTTTTTATTTAGATAATTAGAAAGATCTAGCAATCACACTCCTTGCCAGCATTCTGCTGAAACCATATGGCATGACAAGAACGTTGGAGCCTGCATGCCCTAATGCACAGACAAAAGAAAAATGAGACAAATAGCTGGAATGAAACACTTCAGTAAAGAGAGCAGACTGCCTGTAGCTGATGTTAGAAGGATGATCTTTGAACTAAAGCTGCATCTGACATGAGTTAAGACCATAATAATGCATTTGAATTTTTGGCTCATGTAAAAAAAAAAAAACAACACAACTTTTTTCTAGGTAGAAAATGAAGAGAATTATTATCAGCAGCTGTACTTAAAGGACAAAAGGCAGATGTAGGTCTATGTAGTTCTGACTGGTGTTGGTAGAAACCTTAATAAAGTGGCTGCTAATGCCAACATGTTCTGCTTTGCAGGCAATGACTCAATACACATATCTAAGAAAGGCTTGCTGTTCACTGAGTCTGATCACCTTCATTATGTGCAGCCCCAAGAGTTCAAAGCCATAAGCTATATTTCAGAAATCATATAAATGAATAAGAAGGACTACAGTTTACTCCTTTAACTTGCTCAGTTGCACCCACATATGAGAGTCTGTTCAATTTTGGCAAATTAACATGTTTTGGGTACTGCTAAAGCTGTGAGACGTGTAGACGTCTCACTTCCTCAGTTTAACATTTTTAGGGATTGTTTTCAAGGAACACAAGTGAAACACTGATTTTGTTTCTACCATTGGTGAAAGAAAAGTTTCAAGGAGTTTCAAAAAGCATAAGAAAATGAAATGCCAGTTTTTAAGAGATGCAACATAAGCAGAACTGAAGTCAGTGAAAGATATAAACTCAAATGGATTGACATGTCCTCCTTTAGAAGGAACTATGACAACAGGAAATGGGCTTTTAGCTATAGGCTGGATCAATGGGCCAAGACCAATTGTAGGAGGTTAACAAGGCAAAGTGCTAGGTTCTCCACTTGGGTAACAACAGCTCCATGCAGCTCTGCAGGAAGAGTGGCTGGAGAGATGCTGGTGGAAAAGATCCTGGGGGCACTGGTCAACAGCAGCTGAACATGAGCCAGTGTTTGCTCAGGTGGCCAAGAAGGTCAGCAGCATCCAGTTTTTACCAGCAATAGTGTGAGAGCACTGACTCTCTCCAGGTACTCAGCACTGGTGAGGCCACACCTAAACTCCTGTGTTCAGTTTTGGGCTCCTCATGAGAAAAATGACATTGAGGTGCTGCAGTATGTCTGGAAAAGGACAATAGTCCTGGGGAAAGGGCCGAAGCACGTGTGATAAGGAGCAGCTGAGGGAGCTCAGTTTTTAGCCTGGGGAAATGGAGGCTCAGGAGAACCTTCTTGTTCTCAGCAGCTGTCCGAAAGTAGGCTGTATCCGGGTTGTGGTCAGTCACTTTTTCTAGGCAAGAAGTAACAGGACAAGAAGACATGGCCTCAAGTTGCACCAGGGGAGGTTCAGGTTGGANTGGAGGTGGTGGTGTTCAACCACAGGACATGGCACCCGATGCCATGGTCTCCTTGACAAGGTGGTGCCGGGTTCAATGATCTTGGAGATCTTTTCCAACCTTAACAATTCTATGAAAGACTTCCGATTTCACCTTGGCATCAGATTTGGAAGCTGGCAATATTATTTCAAGGAAAACAGACTGAGGGTGTATTGCCTTGGGTTTCACTGGTTTTCACCAGGGTTTGGCATCACGGTCTGTGCAGGTGCGTTTGAACTCCGGTCTCAGGGGAGCGCCCAGCGCCGCTCGCCCTCCTGGGCCCCGTCCATGGCTGAGAGGAGCCCGGGCCGGCGCCGCGGGAGCCCGGCACCAGCTCCCGCCCACCACAGCGACCCGCCCTGAGGGCGCGGGGTCGGCCATGACACACGGCGAGCGCCGCCCCTGAGAGCCGGCGAGCCCACGCCGCAAGGGCCTCTGGGAGTTGTGGTTCGCCGCGGCGACCTCCGCCCGCCCGGCCCCCTGCTGGAGAGGCTCAGCTGGCCCCGTACCCCGGGGCTCTCCCCCAGTGCCGTGTCGGGGCGCTTCTTCATCCGCCGCGAGTCCTCGGCGTCCTTTCTGCCTGGCNAAACACTTCAGTAAAGAGAGCAGACTGCCTGTAGCTGATGGTTAGAAGGATGATCTTTGAACTAAAGCTGCATCTGACATGAGTTAAGACCATAATAATGCATTTGAATTTTTGGCTCATGGAAAAAAAAAAAAAAAACATAACTTTTTTCTAGGTTTTAGAAAATGAGGAGAATTATTATCAGCAGCTGTACTTAAAGGACAAAAGGCAGATGTAGGTCTATGTAGTTCTGACTGGTGTTGGTAGAAACCTTAATAAAGTGGCTGCTAATGCCAACATGTTCTGCTTTGCAGGCAATGACTCAATACACATATCTAAGAAAGGCTTGCTGTTCACTGAGTCTGATCACCTTCATTATGTGCAGCCCCAAGAGTTCAAAGCCATAAGCTATATTTCAGAAATCATATAAATGAATAAGAAGGACTACAGTTTACTCCTTTAACTTGCTCAGTTGCACCCACATGTGAGAGTCTGTTCAATTTTCGCAAATTAACATGTTTTGGATACTGCTAAAAGCTGTGAGACGTGTAGACATCTCACTTCCTCAGTTTAACATTTTTAGGGATTATTTTCAAGGAACACAAGTGAAACACTGATTCTGTTTCTACCATTGGTGAAAGAAAAGTTTCAAGGAGTTTCAAAAAGCATAAGAAAATGAAATGCCAGTTTTTAAGAGATGCAACATAAGCAGAACTGAAGTCAGTGAAAGATATAAACTCAAATGGATTGACATGTCCTCCTTTAGAAGGAACTATGACAACAGGAAACGGGCTTTTAGCTATAGGCTGGATCAATGGGCCAAGACCAATTGTAGGAGGTTAACAAGGCAAAGTGCCAGGTTCTGCACTTGGGTAACAACAGCTCCATGCAGCTCTGCAGGAAGAGTGGCTGGAGAGATGCTGGTGGAAAAGATCCTGGGGGCACTGGTCAACAGCAGCTGAACATGAACCAGTATTTGCTCAGGTGGCCAAGAAGGTCAGCAGCATCCAGTTTTTACCAGCAATAGTGTGAGAGCACTGACTCTCTCCAGGTACTCAGCACTGGTGAGGCCACACCTAAACTCCTGTGTTCAGTTTTGGGCTCCTCATGAGAAAAATGACATTGAGGTGCTGCAGTATGTCTGGAAAAGGACAATAGTCCTGGGGAAAGGGCTGGAGGATGTGTGATAAGGAGCAGCTGAGGGAGCTCAGTTTTTAGCCTGGGGAAATGGAGGCTCAGGAGAACCTTCTTGTTCTCAGCAGCTGTCCGAAAGTAGGCTGTATCCGGGTTGTGGTCAGTCACTTTTTCTAGGCAAGAAGTAACAGGACAAGAAGACATGGCCTCAAGTTGCACCAGGGGAGGTTCAGGTTGGATGTCAGAAAAACTTTCTCTTCTGAAAGGGTGGCTAAGCATTGGAAAAGGGTGCCCATGGAGGTGGTGGTGTTCAACCACGGGACATGGCACCCGATGCCATAGTCTCCTTGACAAGGTGGTGCCGGGTTCAATGATCTTGGAGATCTTTTCCAACCTTAACAATTCTATGAAAGACTTCCGATTTCACCTTGGCATCAGATTTGGAAGCTGGCAATATTATTTCAAGGAAAACAGACTGAGGGTGTATTGCCTTGGGTTTCACTGGTTTTCACCAGGGTTTGGCATCACGGTCTGTGCAGGTGCGTTTGAACTCCGGTCTCAGGGGAGCGCCCAGCACCGCTCGCCCTCCTGGGCCCCGTCCATGGCTGAGAGGAGCCCGGGCCGGCGCCGCGGGAGCCCGGCACCAGCTCCCGCCCACCACAGCGACCCGCCCTGAGGGCGCGGGGCCGGCCATGACACACGGCGAGCGCCGCCCCTGAGAGCCGGCGAGCCCACGCCGCAAGGGCCTCTGGGAGTTGTGGTTCGCCTCGGCGACCTCCGCCCGCCCGGCCCACTGCTGGAGAGGCTCAGCCGGCCCCATACCCCGGGGCTCTCCTCCACTGCCTTGTCGAGGCGCTTCTTCATCCGTCGCGAGTCCTCGGCGTCCTCTCTGCCTGGCAGGGATGGGCGNGCCGCGGGAGCCCGGCACCAGCTCCCGCCCACCACAGCGACCCGCCCTGAGGGCGCGGGGTCGGCCATGACACACGGCGAGCGCCGCCCCTGAGAGCCGGCGAGCCCACGCCGCAAGGGCCTCTGGGAGTTGTGGTTCGCCTCGGCGACCTCCGCCCGCCCGGCCCCCTGCTGGAGAGGCTCAGCTGGCCCCGTACCCCGGGGCTCTCCCCCAGTGCCGTGTCGGGGCGCTTCTTCATCCGCCGCGAGTCCTCGGCGTCCTTTCTGCCTGGCAGGGATGGGCGGAAAAGGGCACGGAACTACTCCGGGTAGAACTACAGCTCCCGGCGTGCACTGCGTTAGGAGAACTGAACGGGACGGGGGGGCGGGTGAAGATG
>VZTB01004485.1:180104-389197 GCA_013397245.1 Thryothorus ludovicianus
GGAGGGTGAAGATGGCGGCTGCTAAACAGAACCGGAGGGGAGGCTGAGGTGAGTTTGGGGCAGCGGGAAAGTGCTCCTTGTGCTCGTGATCATCCTCGCAGTCATCTCCTCATCGCAATCTCCCGCTTCTTTCCCCTTCTTCACGTTTGGGAACGAGGAGGACACGCCAGAGGGGTGGGCGCTGAGGGAGGAGGAGGAGGAGGATGCTCGGGCCGCCCGGGTGGCGCGGGAGGAGAAGCCTCAGGGCATCGCCTCAGCCCGGACCCGCCGGGGCAGCGGCTCGGGTGTCCCTGTGGGCGCTGTGTCCCTGCGGAAGGGCTGGCAGGCTGGCTGTCCGCCTCCGGACGGGTCTGCTCGCCGCCGGAGCTGTGGGGACAGCGAGCGGATCCCCCCCCTTTTACCGGGCAGGGCTGTGGCTTTGGGAGTCCCCTCAGCAGGATTTCCTCAAATGGACCTTAAGAGAGCGAGATATTAACCGAACACAGTGCAAGTTGACAGGAGGACGACGCTGTGAGCTTTCTCGGCTTCGTCTTTAAAGTTAATTGTGCATCACGGAGCTATGCTTTAGGTTATTGAGGTGTGGGTTCATAAATCCTGTTACTGAAAACTGTAGAACAACGTCTCTTTTTGGATCCATCTAGAAAGGTATCCCGTGGTCCTTTGAGTTGAGATCAAGGAAGAAAAGATCGTGGCGTGGATTGTGTCTGTGCTATTGTAGGACTTATGGGAAAGCCCGTAACTTTAAACCAGAGTTTTAGTTGCTCTATCAAAACCCAGTTTACTACCCCAGGTGTGTTACACTTTGCAAAGATGCTGTGCAAACTGAGCAGGTGGGCTAAACCCCGAGTTAACAGCCAAGTCTTTGGGATTTTATAGGTAGTTACTTCCTAAAACATTTGCAATTAATTCTAAATAATTTGAAATATTTTCTCAACTAATTTTGGGATATCTAGCTTGAAGACTTGATGTTAAGGTTCTTAAATGTATGGTAAAATTTCTTTGAGAAATTGGTGGTTTGGAGTTGAAATCCTGATTGTAGTGCCCTGATAGGCCTAAAGGCTTATCCATAAGTTTTTTGAAAAGCCTTTTAATTTTAATATTTGTCTAAAAAAGGCTGCTAGAATGAGATGAATTTCTGATTCATCTCATTCTTCAGGAAAAAACATTAGCTAAGATGTAATGAAAATACAGTTTGTAATTAAACTACTGTTTTAGATATTGCAGATGTTTGGGATTCATGACGGACAGTAACTTCTCTCTACTCCTGATCCAACCTTGTGCAGTAGAAAAGAACAAATTTTATATTACATGCAAGTTGAAGGAGGTGTGGGAATACTCACCAGAGTTGGCAATTCAAGTATAATGAAAAGGCATTACGTTTCTAATTATAAAATCTAAATTATAAAGAGTACAGGTTAGAAACAGCTTTGGTTGGTGTCAGTGACTTGCAACTGCCCAGCCTAACTGTGAGGAAGTAATCCTTGTAAAGTTACCACACAATTTTTAAACAATTTTGAAGATGCATAATTTTTTAGACTAAAAGCTAGTCATGTTTTCTGTAGTTACATTCTCTCTTGGGTAAGAGAGCAGGGTAATCTCATTAATTCAGCCAGCCTGGTACATGGCATTGCCTCTCCACCTGAGAAAACTAGTTCAGACTAACGTCAGATTCTTTCCCAGAATTACACTGTGGTATTCAAATCCATTTTATATTGCATTTTTGAGTTCCTGGAATCATAGTTGGAGCTTAACTGTCTATATTTAGGAGTGAACATGTGATTTATTAATCTTGCATTGCACTGGCCATTTGCCTACTTTCAGAGCTAAAGGCATTGATTAATTTTTCAAAGAGGAAATATGAGTGGGGAACTAAGTAATCTAAAAAGTAAACGTGCAGTGGATTTTTAATTTTTCAGTTCATGCCATTGTGGCTGTGAGGGGTGCTTAAGCCTCTGCCCTTATTTGGCTTAAGTTGGAGGAATGAAAAAGAGCCCATCTGGCAGTTTCATTTTGAAGACTCAAAATCAAGTTAAACATTTATGGTGTTATATAATAACATAACAGAGGATTTATTGGAAGCAAATACAAAATCTCAGATATGATGACTTCTGTTTCTTTACCTGTAGCACAGGGTTATATAAATTTTTCCATTTTTAGATCTCTTAAAGAGGTCCATTGTATTAGAACATATAGGAAAACGATCTCTGCTTTTCTGTTTGGCTTTCAATGCTGTTTCTGGAATCTTGTGATAATAAGAAATATTTGTGTTTATAAACTATTCTTTAATTTCAGATTCCAGTTAGTGAATGCAAAAAATAGAAGTCAAACAAACTGTATTTTTGTCCTTGTTCTGGTGAACAATGAATTGACATTAGATTTCCTAGCCAAATAGTGTAAAATCATCTCAAAAGAAAACTGAAAATTTTTGTTCAAAAGAACAACTTTTATGTGTCATGCAACTGTTCATCTGTCTTTTAAGGTACATTCTCTATCTTTGCACTTTGATTATAATTACATTTAAATTGTTATGTTCTTAGGAAAAACACAGTGACTTTTAGTCCTCCACAGAAAAATAAATATGAATTTGTTTACCTTTTTAATATCCAGGAGTCAGTTGCTTTGGTGAAGAAAATGTTGTGTAGTATTTAATACCCTTAAGTTGCTTCTGGTGATGTATCAGATGTCACAACCTGACGTGGAATATGTTAAACAGTAAGTGTTAGACTAGGAAACTAAATGGCATCACTTGATTTTCCATAGCACTCTTCATTAGCTAAGTTCTACTTCATCAATTTCTGCGTGTGTCTGGGGGTTTGCTCTTTTATTATGTAAAATTTTAGCTGGGTGACAAACAGCTGAGCAGACTCATAGTGGGAAGCTTCTTGGTTTAGTTTAGTTCTGCTCTGCTGTAACAGGTGACAGCATCTGTGGATTAAACTTTGTCTTAGGCCAAGTGAGACAGTGATTGAAGACTTTATGGAGAAGAAATTGTGTGGTCTGTTCTGCATGTAAAGGCCAGGCCACATCCACATGGAGTTTTTAGTCCTGTTGCAGATCATAAAATGCCTAAAAACCCAGTGAGTTATTTATAAACAGATATTTTCTATATATTTTAGTTGATTATACAAGTTTTCTAGTAATTTCTGCAGAATACTCTTCTAAAAATCTTCTAAAAGTGAGCTGACTTTGCTGACAAGAGCAGAGGTTATGTTTTAGGAAAATGTATTGAATTCTTGATTGCCTGAGATGATCAGTAAAACACTCTTGAGTCTTTGGCACCTGACTTCCTGAAACTCTCACCAGGTTCTCTGCATTTTTATTTTCCTTTTTGTCAGTAAATATGTTTCTGTATCAGCCAGGTCCATAAGTACATTCTGAACCAGAGATTTTGCTTTTCCATGTGTCAAATATGATGATCCACAGCACATTTCCTTTTATAAAATTACACTGCTTCTGGTGCTGCCCTTGGAGAGGGACATACAGCTTTCTAATAGATGGGATATTTTAAATAACTTACTTTGAAGTACTATTTTTAATCTCAGTTGCTGTCAGCAAATTGGAACCTTTGATTGAAATGCATATATGAGAATAAAGTTTATTTTTAGCAACTATGAGCGTTGCTTTAATATGTGATCATTGAAATGCATATTGACCAAATTAAATGTTTATTCTCACATTATCCCTCTGTGAAATTAAAATTTTTTGGTGTATGTATACATACAATTATTACCTGAATTTATTTTATTTAAAATTTTATTTTTGAAAACAGCAACACTCAGTGTCTTTAAGATTTTGTTATTATTTCTGGATTATGCGGGGAGTTTGCATTTGGCAAAAATCTTCAAATTATTTGCATTTTAGTACTAATTAGTTGAACAGTAGATTTGGCTACTTTTATGTCCAAAATGGATTGTTGTAACTTTAGATGAGTTCGTTTTATGAATTTATTTAATTGCTTCAAAAATCCTTTGAGCAGCTGTTGTGTATAGGAGGTTGCACTGTGATCTAAAATCTGCATTTTTTGATACTGGGAGAAGAATGCCCTAGAAAGTGCCCCACAGATTTTTCAGGTGTTTTCCATAGTATTGAACAGAATCCTCTCTCAGGCGTTTTGGCAGGGAAGTGCTGTGCTTTACATCTGAAGTGGAAGCATCCTGTGAGACTGTGCAGGATTTAGCATCCCAAACAGTGGCACTTGGGAAAGTCACAATACACGAGGGAAAATGTTTACTCCAGCATCAAAGGCAAGAACAGAATGACTGCATTTCAGGAACTGGCAAAATCTACATCCAGTCTGGTCAGCTAAGAGAGTATCTGGATTTCTGTGGTAACAGCCCCTTTGGTATTGGAGCTGAAGAATGTGACTTTGGTTCATTCTGCATGAATTTGAGCATATTTGGATGTAAATTGTCTGAAGCTGGAGTCTTGACTTTGTTTGTTTGTTTGTTTTCTTCATAGTTTCTTATGTTTTTGCAAAATTGAAGACAGATCCCTGATTAACAATGCCTGGCAGTAAGTATTCTTATCTTAAGTACATTAAGACAATATTCAGAGGTTAAGATATTTTCTTTGGGGTTTAAAATTTTTTTAAAAAACTAAATGCAAAAAGAAACATTATACTTGCTGTCATGTATAAGAATTTTAAGATGTTAATATTATTTGGTCTCTGCCTTTGTAAATCTCCATATATTTTTCAAATAATAATATGGGCTCTGCATTTACCTTTTTGATTTCAGCTTTACAGTTTAACATTGAATTTTGTGATTTAGAATATGTTCTGAAATAGTTGGATTCAAAAACAAAAAAAGATATTTTTGATAAAAAAGCTATATTTTGATATAGCTATATTCCTGTCTTTGGAAAATGATAACTAGTGTTTATAGAAGATAGAATCACTATTTAGGATAAAAAGTGATAAGACTTGGAGTTTTTGACATTCAAAGTTAAGTGAGATTTTTGAGGCAAATATTTCTTAGAATCAAATTATTTATCTTCAAGAGCAGCAAATTTCTCCAACTCAAAGGATCAAGTTACAGAATGTGTTACAAAAGTATAAATTTAACTATTCCTTTAATTATTTTTTCTATTTAGAAAAACTACATGATCTCTAATAACATTGCTAACACCAGTCTTTGGATAAAAAAATATTCATAAAGTTACAGTACCAATCATACTGAGTGCAGTCTAATATAGGTTTGTTGTGAATTTCATGGATGCTTAATTTCATGAGGAAGTCTTTGAGCATTTGTTCTTTGCTGTGATTTGTGATAAGCTGTAACTGTGGGTGCTAGAAATGCTTTACAGTGGTTCTGTGTTGGGTTGTTTGAACCCTGGTCATGTAAAATACCTTACTATAAGGAAGATGTGTCACACCTGTCATGTGAAGGAGTGTGTGGAATTCTTTAACCAATTAAAATATTTGGAAAATATTTATTTTTTCATTGAAACCAGATGTGCTTATGTTTGGGGTCATTAATATCAATGCACGTGGAGTTTGCATTGCTGCAGTCAGATGGGAGCTAAAGGAGACCAAAAGAACTGAGTGCAGTGGTTTTCTGTAGTGAGACACTCAGAGCTGCACAGCCATTTATTTATCTTTGCCTGTGTTAGTGAGTGTAAGAGAAGGAAACCTAACAGATGTGTGCATTGCCATTCTTGTGAAATAACAGTATTTTCATAATGCTTAATTCCAAAAGTTATGGCAGTGGAGAAATACGATTGGATTTTAAGGCAGGCAAGCATCCTTTTGTGGCTGGTTGTACTTCTAATGAATAGAGAGCCTTCAAGAATTCAGCTCTGTTGCATGTGGAAAGGAAATCTTCTGCCTGCAAATTCAGACTTCTCTAAAGGGTCTGTAGGATTCTTTTCAAAGCATATTGATGAAACAGACTGCTGCTACAGGCTACAGTGTTACTTTGAAATCTTAAAGTATTTGTCCTTGAAATCTGAAAAAACTCAGTTGATTCTAAAGGCTGGAGGGTTTTGTGTGTTTTTTAAATTTTATTTTATTTTCACATGGAGTTCTCTTATCCCACAAATCAAGAAGTGCATTGATCATCTTTAGAAATAAAACTTAGAAAAGGCTTTTACAGTGAGATATTTTCCAAAAATGTCTTCTGTCATGTTGCAATGAGTTCTTTACAAATGAAGTAGAAAATTAATATCTGGTTAAGAGGGAATTTTGATGGAGTTCTTGGGTCATACTGACCCACTATTGTCCTGCTTTGTTTCCTGTGTCTTTGTAGCAGTTCCTGGTGGTAATTTTATTTCCCCCCTCCTCACTTTTTTTTTTTTTAATACAGTAGTTGAATGAATATATAGGTCTAAAGGCAGTGTTCAGGAATATCGTGAAAGATCCAGATAACTGATATTACATAAAGACTGAGTAAAAGCTTAATTAGTCTTTCTGTGAAATTCAGCTGTACCTTGTGACACTTTAGAAGTCAGTATTGAAATTACTGTGCATGCAACATTGACAGGACAATATGCTTTTTAATTTCTTCAATATTCACTGTGGAAAAATAGGCATTAGTTAGAAGCAGGCTGGGAGGGGGAGAGATGAAGCAAGGCCAGGGGTGATGGATGCTCCCCTCGTTCAGCCTCAGCTCAGCCACGGCTGCTGGGCTCTGCACAAGCTGTTCATTGCATATTTGGATTATCACATTTTCTATTGATGGTTCTGCTTAGCAATCCCACTTAGGAACGTGGGGATTTAGTGCTGCATTGAGTCCTAAAAAATGTTAAGATTTTAGTCTCAATGCAGTTGTAATAGCCCAAATAGAAAATTGTCAGTCTACTCTCTTAACCTTGAGATGTGAAAGTGCTTGGCTTTGTCCAGCTATGACGTGGCATTTGTTGGCATCTGTAGTGGAGGTGTGGTGCTCTGTCATTGCTGCAGCCCTTGGATCAACCTTGCCAGGGTGTAGCTTTTCCCTGTACTTTTTATGTTTAACTTTATGTTACATGTTTTTGTGTGAATAGCATGGATGTTGATGCAAATGGTTACAGACATGGATGATGTCTTCAGCTGAAGCTGAAATGCAAATACTGAAATGAGAAAGCAAATGAGTTTTCTCATTTCTGATTGACTACAGCAGGAGTAGGTTTGAACCACAACTGTTTTAATAGCTGTGCTTTATCACCAAGAAACTATGGAGTAAAAGGTTGAATAGTGGTTTTATTTAAAAGCAAACCAGATAGCCTCTGCAGTAGAGGCAGTGTGTGTTTCTCACTTGCCTCGTGTGCTCTCAATTTCCCTGTTGAATAATTCGTGCAGGTAATTTCGTTTAGCATGCTTCTGTTATGGAACATTGGTGGTTTTGGTATTTTTTTTTGTTGGCTGCATTCAGATTGAAATGTTACAAATGCTTCTGCTAAGGAAGAAAAAGCAATAGCTAAGTCATATCAAAATATTTGTTGAAGACTCTCTTCTTTTTGAACATTATGTTCTGGATCTTCACACTTAATCAGATGTTTGAAACACAGCTTGGTAGATAATAGGGTTTTTCTTTTCTGGAACCAGCTAACCTACTTAGTGGGTGTATTCCCTGACTTCAGTGAAATGTTTAACTCAAAAGGCAGCTTTTGTGCTAAAATGAAATTGCTTGAACTAGAAGAATTATGTGTGGCACAGGTGGGAGCACCTGTTGACTATAAAAATATATTTTACTTGTGGCAGCTCTGTATGTGACTTTAAAAAACTTTTTCTTAGCTTATTCTTTTCTCCTCTGACTTATGCCATTAACATAATTATATCTTTGGTTTTCAAGGTCTTGTTAATAATTGTTAGTTGTTTTTTTTTAGCTGCTGATTAGCAGGTCCTTATGAGTGACTCTAACATAAAAATTAAGAGAACAAATAAATAAAAATGAGAATTTTGCCAAATGTAATTTTCCCACATTCTTCCTTTGAAATGTGGCTGTGAAATTTAGTAATATGAACACCTCCCACACTCTTCTGTCAAATATTTGCTGGTTGGAAAGGAACCATTCTGATTTAAAACATACATATATTAGTTGTGTGGAAAATATTCCATGATTTGCCTGTTCTTGGCTGCAGTGAGGAGGTAGTTTTGGTGACTTCAGTGTGGCTCCGAGCATTGTCATTAAACTGTAACATTTTGTTTCCTTGGCCTCCTGAGCCCCGGGTGGTTTTTGGCCCCTTGTCTGTGCAGAGGTGGCTGCTGGTGGCTTCCCTGCTTGGGCAAGGTGACAACGAGCAAAGATGGAGCAACTGAGCACTGCTTGTTGATTTCTGTGTTTATGCATGCTGCTGCTTTCCTTGTGTTACTTCATAGTCTTTAAACAAATAAATGACCCACCCCTCCCTCAAACCCAAAAATACCCATCAAACTTTTAAAATGATGATTTTTTATGTGCATAGAATTTTCCTGCAAAGTGTAGGAGGGAAAACAGCGCTTGAAATGGAATTTGAAATGAGTGAATTCCTAACTGGCATTTAACATTTTTAACACATTTTAAGAGGCAGATAACTTCCTCATTTTGGTTTCTCCCCCCCAGCAATTTTGGGAAATTCATTTATTTGTGTTTTGTGATTCTAGTTTTTATTGTGTATAGATAATAAGTAAGTATTAACAAGATTGGTATTGGGAAGATTTATTGCCCTGTGAAATAAAATTCTGAAATAGCAGTGCATGGAGAGGTCTTCCTAAATGTGTTGATATAAATATTTTAAGGACTGAGCTTCATGGTGTTTTTAGTGAAAACCAAACCATAGTTCTTATTAATTACTGTCTCCACTCTTTCCATCCAGCATACTTTATTCCTCATCTGGAATATGTTTCTCATGTAGTCTTCACACTTTACAGTGGGACCTGCTACTTAATAAAGCACTTTTTGTAATTGCTTAGTTTATTTTATAGGTGGGAGAAACTCTCTTAATTTTATGACAGCATTTTTGATTGCTTAAAACAGTGTTAAATACGTTATCATTCTGTAACACTTTTATATTTTAGCTATTAAGGGATGTCTGAAATTATTGTTTGGTGCTTGATTCTGGTATCTTAGGATGAGAAATCAGAAGCCCTGTATCATGTCCTGTTCAACTACTAACATAAGGGACCATGGGAACTTGGAAAACAGCTGCCAGGGGAGAGCTGTGGTTTGGGCTTCCTTCAGCAGTTTGCCACTTGCTAGGACTAGGGCAGAAAGGGGAAATAACTGTATTTCAGAATGTCTCTAGCTATTCCAATACCATGCTCACAGAATATATGGATTCTTTGCATAGTATGTAAGAATTGCTTTCAATATGAAAACAGACATGAGTTTTTTTCAGCTGATTTTTAGGTAATGTCTTTTCTACATTGAAAAAGTAGTAGCTTCTCCAAATGTATCTTTAATTAAGCTAAGTAAAGAAACAAAACAGGAACTTGCAGCTGGAAAATTGTAGCTCTTTGTGCATCTGTTTGACTCATAGTACCTTGAGCAACTTTGTGTGCCACCAAATTGGTGCTTCCTTATTTAATAAATATGCATGGATTTCTTTAAGACTTGTTAACTTGGAGCAATTTTTCCTTTTGTTGTTCTCTGTTAGCTGTTATTTCTATGTACACATCATCCTAGCCACATTTGGGAAAGTTAATGTCTAGGAGCAGTTCCATAGTCAAAAACTTCATATTAAGACATGATGAGTGATATCACTATCATTATTCATCCTTCCATTTCTTCTGTTGGTTTTGGAACACATTTCAGTACAACCAAGAAATGAACAATCGTGTTTCATCCATTCCTTGTTAAAATCTGAAACATTTATTTTTTCAGTTGTTACTTATATATGCACAATCTGGATATGTAACAATAAAAAATAAAATGCTTTAGAGATGAGCATCATTCAGTGCCCATCAAAGCCTTTGTGTGCTTTTAAACTGTACATGGGCATTTCCCCAATTATTAAAATGTAGCTTAGTAATTTTTTCAGGCTTTATTAAAATACGGCTGTCATTGTTATTTACAGAAATGGCTTTGCAACTATCAGTTGATTAATCTTCATGTGCAGCCTTGTTTGCTATTGATTTCTGAATCATGGGACAAAAGGGTAAGAAGGCTCATGCTGATTCTGCATGCAAGTGTCCCATTTTTTTGTGCATGACAACAAAGCAAAATTGATTTTGGGCAGCTGGGGTAAGATTTCCATTATGTGATTAAGTGCATGGCTCTGGAAAAGCCAAGGTGAACTCCTTTTAAAAGTATTTTGGCTTTCCCTTTCCTTGATATATGGACTTCCCACTGTGAACCTCAGTGGCTCTCTAGGGAATCACTTTCCTTGTGGATTGCTGAAGATGAAAGTTAGGTGTGTACACCACTTTCGACTTTCAAAGAATGTTATTTCATTTCTAGAAATTTACATTATTCAAGATTAATTCATGCAGGAATTAGACAGAAATGTATAAAAGGTAGGGTAGGTAGATGAATGAAACTCTTCCAAGGCTGCTGGGAGTTCAGGAAGCATTTGGACAATGCTCTGATGCACACTGTGATTCCTGGGGCTGTCCTGTGCAGAGCCAGGTGTTGGACTTGATGATCTTTGTTGCAACACTTTTTAGTCAGAATATTCTACAATTCTATGATTCCTCATCTAACAACTTGTAGACCCCAAAACTTCAAAAACAGTTGGCACCTGTGTAACTGTGTCCAGCTTGAGGTCTGTTAAAGGTCTCAGTCCTTTCATTTTTCAAGAAGAGCTCAGTTGTGGTTCTAAATTGTACTTGGACCTGCTGGTATTTTGTTGATAACATTCTGTACTTTGGCTGGAAATGGGCACCCTGAGTCTTTAATTGTGGTTTGAGAGTGCTTACTCATTCCTTAGTAAGAGAATGAGAAAGGAATTCCAATCTAACACTAAGCTATATAATTATGCTAAATCAGTGCTCCTTCCTGATACTTTTGTAACGCTGTTAATACGTAAGGAAATTGGTGAAGATAAAACTTCATGGATATTTTATTAGAAGTGCACCAACAAATACCCAATAATTTATGCTATTAAAACTAGTTTTCCTGTTCATGAAACTAGAATGTAACTGTGTAATGATTAGAAAAGGACTTTAGGATGATGATACCCTATTATGAACTTTATATGTAATAAAAGATGAATAGTTATAATTGATCTGTGTCTGATATGATTGTGCTAGCAGAGTTCTCTTCTCTTGTAATAAATGCAGTGCAAGCTGTTTTCAAGACTTTGTGCTTGTGGTTTTTTTATTAAATGAGTTTGTGATTTGTTATTGACATTGGTTTAGACATGAGCTTGAGGTTCCTCAGAACTGACAAAACATAATTTTTGCAAATTGAGTCTGATGGAATTGCAGTGTGGTTAGAAGTGCTGGCTGTGGGCAAGAGCTGCTGGATTGCAGCAGAAACCAGTGAGCCTGTGAGCCCACAGCTGTCCTGTTTCTATAGAAAACTGAGACACTCAAGATTTACTGGTTAACAAGATGTATTTATAAAATGACTTCTTTGTGTATAGTTACAAAGCTGTCTGTCCTCTACACTGACCATCTTCTCGACTGGCCAGTCCAATTTGGTGGGAAACAGAAGTTGTGGTAGAAAAGGGACTTACAGTCTTTAGGTACTGAAGGTGCCCAGAAGAGCAAATCAACTGTGTCTGTGTTCCTCTCTAACTTATTAGACGTTATAGGAGGGGAGAAATTGCTTTTTAATCAGCTGGGATATATGGTTCTAGATAGGGATATGTGCTAACTTTATATCCTTCTGTCTGGGAGAAGCTCTGCTTTTCAGTTCTTAGGAGAAACCTGAATTCAAGATGAAGGGCTCTTTGGAACTGATGGGAAAGATAACAACCATTTATAATTTGTATTGACCTAGAATGAGGGTTTTTTTCAGTGAAACTTATGTCTTTCATGTCTGTATTTAAAACTGTGTTGCATATACTGTTCAAAAGCTGCTCTTCTGTGAGGGCAGGCAGGATGAACTCAGTGAAACTGCAGAGACAGGAAAACATGTAAAATGGAGTGGATTGGCAGCTCCAAGGACCTGTTCTTGATAACATGGAAAGAGATCTTTTTTCAAACTTTTGATTCCATATTCTTTTAATGTTCTTTTTCTTTTAATGGGGGCATATATGTTTCCATGTGGTAATATCTATATCTTTATCAAAATCTATATTTTATCAATTTTGTAAATGCTTTCTGGGAAAATCAAACAGCTAGGGAATAGACACTGCCAGAGCACTTAATTGAAGATTGGTGATATTTAAAAAATAATTTGAATTCTGAAGCCTTAGTATCCTCTGTGACCCTGCTTTTCAAAGTAACATTACAACATTTTTGTTTAGCATTTTATTTTTCAGTAATACCATTGCAATTTTAACACTTTAGTTACTGAACAGGAACAGATGCTTGGTCATGTTTTGAGCTCTGTGTGTATGCCTCAGAATTGCTGCACTCTGTTTTCTCAGCATAAATAGCACAGTATGGTTCTAGATTCACAGAAACACTTTCATCCACGGTTATATTGCTCTGTGTACACTGTATATTTGTACAGGAAGTAAAATATATGAAATGTGGTGTTGACTACTTGTGAACAGAACGTTTTTCTTTTAATTAGGAAATGTTCTTCAAAATCTGTGCAATGCATTGAAGCCTGTAGCTGGGTTTATTCAAACCTAGGTAGAACTTATTTTTGAACCTGTGGCCATGCTTATGTTGGTATTTTGGATGTTGTAATAGAAGAAAGGATCTGTAGCACAACACTCTCTTACATGTCCTGTAACCAGGTCAGTGGTTTATGCTGAACTGGTTGAAATCTAATTTCCTGAGCTAAGCTTACCTCTCCATTAGCTTTGAGGGTTCCAGAGGGAAGGCCTGTGCTTTGCCTCCTCATCATCAGGAGTTTTAATCATGACACGCAGTTTTTCACTCACAAAAACCTTTTCATGCTTCTCAAGTGGCAGTGTGGCCCCTACTCCCCTGGTCTTTGTCAGCCCTGTGTGTTTGGGCAGGTGAGCTGTGAGGCATCCTTGGGCAGGAGTGGAGAATTAAATCTTCCCAGGCTGTGTACTGCAGTCATGGGATACCTGTGATGGGCAGGTGATGCAATGGTTCTGAGCATCCTTTTTTCTAAGGAAAAAGATGGACAGCAGCATAAGATTATGGGAGTTCTTACCACTGCAGCTGTTCCCTATGGATTGGATTAAGAAACCAAACAACTGCATCACCTTAAGAAAATGGAAAAAGTAGCAGTCAGAACAATTCTTCATGTGGCTTTACATTCAGATTTTTCAATGTGCAAAGTTTCAGGTGCTTTCCCTCTAAGAAGACTTGAAACCCTGGGCACTTGCTGACCAGTTACTCGTTGGTGTGAAGTGGGCTTGTTGTCTGTAGGGTGGCTGATAGTTTATCAGTACCATTCTTATAGCTCTCTTCAATTAATAAAGATGTGTAGTATTGACAAAATCTTCATAAAATTCTAAAAGTGGAGAGTGTTCGACACTTTTCCATCAGTTTCTTGCTGTAGGGAAGCAACAAGTTCCAGAGCAGAAGAGGCTACTATGTAATGCAGCTTTCAGTTGAACAAGAAGGGAAAACTTTAGACATCTTGGCAACTTTCACATGTGTCAGGAGCTGTTCTGGTTTCTTCTGTGATGCTGACCATGGAACTAAAACATCTGAAAAGCAGAACTGTTCATGGTGGTTGAGTGACTGTGTTCTTACATGCCAAGTAATCCCTATGTGCTGCTGCTTGAGAAATTAAAGGTTCCATTAATTGTGACTCCTAGAGTTGTATCCAGACCTGTGCTCTTGTGCAGCTTCCCCTTGATTCCCCTCTCATCCTCATGTATACAAGGAGGTGTTCCTCTAAAGGCAATAGCTTAATCCAACATGAGTTCCTGTAGCAAAACAAAAGTGAGCAGCAAGTGTGAAAGCAACAAAATAACTCTTCCTTGCAGGGAAAGAGGGCTGTGTCCGGCAGTATGAGAAGGATAGGAAATGTGGAACATTTAGATTAGAAATTTTAAAACTAAAACTGGGCATGGGCAGAGTGGCAGGAAGAAAGTCCCTGTCAGCAGTCTGCTCTGCTGCCTGATGTTGGGACTGGGAAGAAAAGGTATTGCCAGCTCGAGCATCTGGGAGCCATTCTGTAGCCTGGACTTAGTCACCAAAGCACTGAGCCTTTTAGACAAGTATATATATTTTTACCAGTAGTTGGCCAGAGGCAGACTGTGACCCTTTTGGAATAATTTTGCCTCTGGCACTACTCAAGAACTGCTTCTTACTCACCTCTGGCCACCCTGGAGATAGGCTAAGTGCTGCTGCTTGGCCTGTCACCATTCAGCCATGCCTTGTGTAGCATCTTCCCTTCAGTGTCCATCTCAATCCAGAGGTGCATCAGCCTCTTCTGGTCTTCCATGTTAGATGTTGCTCCTTAACCTGCCACCAAGTGGGAACAAGTTGGTAGGAGAGGTGCAGGTGCTGCAGCCCCTGTTCTCAGTGGAGTGTTAAGCAAGTCAGGTGGCTTGGCCTTTGAGCACACATGACATTTACAGTACTCTTCTTGTCACCTGCCACTGTCTTCTGCACCTGGGAAATGTTCAAGGATGCAGCATTCTGAAAATGCTTATCTGGGTAAGAGAATGGGTAAGGTGAAGGCAGGCTTTGAGCAGGACTGCCTGGAACTCAGAGGCTGCTTCTATGCCAAGATTGTCACTATGCTGGGGACATTCCATTTCTTGTACCCATGGATGCTGGCAGGAGCCAGGCATTTGGACAGGCAGAGATAGATGTGTTAAGTAGCAGGAGTAGAAGAAGGTTGCTGTGGTAATGCCTGTCCTTCTTTACTTCTTTTATTTGGAATTAAATTGTAGGTACAGAATGTCCTGCTGGCTCAGGGTGTTACTGGATGTGCACAGTGGGTGTTTTGACAGTGTTAGGAGTCAGCTCCATGCTCTGCTCTTTGCCTGGGTGGAGGAATAATCTCAGTTCATGTGCTTCAGAGAATGCACAAAGCACTATCAGCCTCTTTTTTGCTCTCTGTTTCCTTTAGTCCAGTAGTTTATTTACATCACATTTTTCACTGATTTATGAAACACCTTGTTATGAAATCAATATTTGTTTAGAAATAAAAGTATGATGAAACAAACCCTCTGTACTTTTTTTCTGTCCACTGGATTTATCACCTAGAACTCATTTCTCAACTGTAAACCAAATACTGAAAGCAAGAATGAAAATTGGACTTTGCCTGTTCATTTTTTTTTTCCCTGAACAGATTATCAGTGCCAGCTGTGATGAAGAGGGTCAAGGAGATTTATGTAAATGTGTCTTTCTAGTCTCTTAAAGTCTCTTTTTTGTACTGCTTCAGTGATAGTAGTGAGAGAAGTGAATGACATTGGCCAGCTTAATAGAAATATAAATAAGGACAGGAGTTAAGAAGCAAAACTCATGTCGTAGAGCTTCCTCCACTACAAGCAGATTAGTTTTAGGTAATTTTAATGCTGTATTGAAAATAGAAAGTGACAGTACTATCTCAAAGCAGGAAAGGAGGAGGCGGTGTTGAGGAGAACAGAAATGAGCAAGAAAAGCAAAGTTACTGTGTGACACCAACAAAGGTGGGAGAAAGGAGAGACAGTATGGAAACACTGCCAGTGCTGGAGCCTAAGGAATGCAACTGGAGAACCTGATGTAATGGAAAACTTTCTTTGAATGGATTAGAAGTCTTTAAAACACACTGTCCCAAAGATAATATCTTCCTGGGGGATTTGCATTAATTGTTGCTGGCTCGGAAAAGAGTACTTCATTGAAGAAACTTGGTTGTTAGCATTTTTTCTTCAGGGTTTTTTCTACTTATTAGTAACTTCACATGCATTGTCATTTCTTGCTTTCACAAAAAGTTTATATTCTAATTATTTTTATATGCTTTTCACCATAGCAAAATGTGCATCTCTCCATGCTGATTCCAGCCCGCAAAGCTACGGGTTTGGAGGAGAGTGGCTGGAAAGCTGGCAGGAAAAACCTGGGGGTGTTGGTCTGTAGTGGCTGAACATGAGCCAGTGTGTTCCCAGGTGGCCAGGAAGGTCAATGGCTCTGGTCTGTATCAGCAGCAGTGTCACCAGGGCACTGACTGTCCCCCTGTGCTCAGCACAGCCTCCTGTGGCTGGTTCTGGGCCCTTCACTGCAGGAAAGGCTCTGAGGGGCTGGAGGTGTTCAGAGCACAACAGAGCTGGGAAGGGGCTGGAGCACAACTCTGAGGAGCAGCTGGGGGAGCTGGGGCTGTTCAGCCTGGAGCTAAGGAGGCTCAGGGGGAACCTTCTCACTCTCCAGCTGCCTGACAGGAGGCTGCAGCCAGGGTGGGGTCAGTCTCTTCTCCCAAAAGACAGGACAAGAGGAAGCAACCTCAGGTTGCACCAGGGGAGGTTTGGATTGGATATTAAGAAAGTGCTCTTCACAGAAAAGGTGATTAGACACTGCCCAGGGGAGTGGTGGAGTCACCATCCTTGGAAGTGTTCAAAAAACATGGATATGGCACTTCAGGACATGGTTTCATGGTGACCATGGTGTTGGTGCTGGGTTAATGGTTGAATTCCATAATCTTAGATGTCTTCCAACCTTGAAGATTATATGATTCCAGTTTAGAAGAACTCTTAGTCTAATTCTAACCAGAATTAACTTTGATTTTTAGCTTACTGTGAGAAATTCTAAGGAGAAAGATTTTTTTGGGGATATTGTTTTCATTTGTTTCAAATATACTGAGCACAAAAATATTTTTAAAAATAAATTTAAAATTGTCAAACCTAGGTATGGATGGAATTTTCCTCATTAGGTGTTACTGAGGATTTGCTGTCATGAGGGTCAAATGTTCACATCACCGAATCTCCTGTTCTCAGGACAAAGATTTCATCTTCATGTTGGACATTTTCCTTGGGTGCATGTTGGTGGAGGGAGGCTGGAATTCAGCCCCTTAGAAGTCAGTGAGCATTTGGGAGGGGAGGAGAGGCTCGTGTGGGGGACGAGGCCTCATCCTGTGTAAGTGACAGTCCAGTGCCCTCTGGGAGTGCATTCCAGGGACAGTGAGGTGGCTGATCAGCCCGTCCTTACAGCAGCTGCTCTTTTTATAGCAGGGTGAAAAATATTTCTAATTAACTCCCTTATATGGCTGGAATAATTTCCTTGTTATAAAATGTCTAATCTCTATTTCATAGTGGAATGTAAATGCCCTTGAAAGTCATTTTAGTTCTGAATTAAATGCATCAACTGATATTAGCAGTTGAGAAATAACCGGATATAGTAAGTGATTATGGTTAAAGTGTTATTTTATGCACTTCCATCAGGATATTTGAGAGAAATTTATTTATGTTTCTAATCTCAGATACAGAAAAATAAATAAAATTAAAGTTTAATGTCTTACAGTCAAATAATTTTTACGTAGTTATATTTGAGTACATTGAGCAACCAAATGTAATTTTAATATTGCTCTGTTTCTTGATGTCAGCAAAACATGCATTTTTCTATAGATTGAAACTTTTATGTTAATTACACCATTTTATGATAGAATAAGATTTTTTTTTAAAAAAAGTTTGGATGATTGCAATGAAAGTTAGGAATGACCAGATCCAAGCTTGAGACATAATAAAAATATTCAGTGAGTGAGCATGAAATCTTGCTTCAAATTATTAATGTTCTGTAAACAGTTGACAAAAATATCAGACAACATGACAAAACTTTGGAAAAAAATTCCAGTATGAGGTAAAACAGGTAAATTCTTTCCTAGGTTTGATAAAGAAGAAAATGTGGCAGTTTTTTTTGGCAGAACTTTGTCTTTTATTTTTAAAACCACCTTGAAGCTTTTGTTTTCCTGTAATTTTGTGTGAGTATAATATAGCACAAATATTCAGACACACTACTTTGAAATACAGCTTTATTGTAATGTGATTTTTCTAATTTACAACGTAGAGTTTCCTGTAGTAAACTATATGGGTACAGTTTCTGTGTAGCTCAGTTTTCTCTGAGTTTATTTGCATTAATCTCTTAAGTCTTGAATTGCTATGGAATTTTTATGTTGTGGTAGTTATTAGCTGTGTTTTTATTAAAAGCAATACTTATAATTTCCAGTGTTTGTAAAAATGTCTGTATGAAAATCCTGTGTTTGTGTATCCCAAGTGAATGTAATGTAGGAAGTGAAACAATAAAATGCTGAGAAGCTGGAAAGTAACTTCAGAATTGCTTAACTCAAAATTGATTTTCTACCTGATGTACCATAATCATGTTAATGATTTAAATTCTGTAATCCTTGCTTCCTAAACTAGGAAGTATTATTAGAGATAGTGTTAATTTCATTATTTTTAGATTTCTTCTCTAATCTTAGACTTAAACCTTTCTGTTTAAAAGAAGTCTTTCTGGTCAATAGTCTGCCTTAAATAACGTTTCTCTGTCCATTCTCCAGGAAGACCAAATGAGTAGGTTTTGCTAAAATATTTATCACTCTACACTGATATGTGGCAGCTGTCTGAGGATAGTTTTTTTTTGAAACTATAGGTATTTTTTACTTCTCATCAGAGAAACAATGAACTGCGTGTTCCAGGCAAGTTACAGTAATGAAAATGTGCAGTTTCATTGGAGGAGCTGTGAATCACACGTTGACAATGTATCTTTTATTCTTCTCTCTTTTCTTGTGCCTGGCCTTGTTAACAGAATTTGATCCTGAAGTTTTTCACGTGTTTGGTGGCTTTATGCAGATGTCACTGAGCTGATCAGATAAGCTTACAGTGTTGCAGAGCCCTCGCGGGAAGTAACCGCAGCAATGCGAGTGTGAGAGAGCAAATTTCTGGGAAAGGAGACAGTTCCCGAGAGTGCATTCACATCCAGGATGAGGCAGTATGTGCAAGTTCCAACTGTTGAGCAAGAAAAAGCCTATGATTATAATTCTGCTTTTGAGCCGAGGCCGTGTATGTGTTTGGGTAGGTGAAATTCCCATTTTCTGATGGCGGGGGCTGTGTCTTACTGCTGATGTATAGAAAAAGATGGTAAAAAGAAGCACCCGTGCAGCTGGTAAATGTGTGCAGTTATAACATGAAAAATGCAGATTATAGGACTTCTTTAGCAGAAGAGAATGTGCATGTTTGAACTTGATAAAAATCCCAATATTTTTTAAACCTTTTTCATTAGCTATCATGCTACAGTGCAGAATTCTCTGTAGATATTGCTTTAACCTTTATGTTTACTTGCATAAAATGATGTAAATATATGTTCAAGGGGGAGGCCATTAAAATGCAAATTTTGTCTGACACTAAAAAGGAATTGTCATAGGGTTTTTCCTCAATAAAATGGAGCAGGTTTTTTTTTTTTTTACCTGTGTTCTACAGACCTAAAAAGAGTTAATTTATGTGAAACAATTGTGTTTATTTGGATAAATTTCTATCCGTGTGAAATTGGTATCCAAGAAGTAGGGAATCCACTTTCACTTACTCAGTTTCTGTCCATCTTTGACAAGATTAGTCTTTTTGGGCTATGTTGTAAAATGTTCTTAATTTTATGGGTTACTTTTAATGTAGTTTCTTGACTTGATTTTTGGGGATTTTTATTGTCCTTTTTTTTTAATTTTTATTCATACATTCTTTAAACCTATTTCTATGATTTATTTAATCTTTCATGGTTATATCAAAATGATATAACTGAGCACTGATTAGTAGTTTTTCCACAAAATCTGTGTCATGACTGTGAGCTGTTCTGGTTTTTGCCTTTGGTTGTCATTTATTTCTGTGTTGTTTGATGTACCTGTCGTGTTTTTTTTCTGGTAGTGTTCTGCTTGGGGGCTGAGAGCTTTGACAGATTAAATCTCACTTTCTGATATTTGAATGTTGTGTTTAATGTAAGAAGTTCTTTTGATGGTATTAACATCATACTAATTTTAGATTTTTACTTTGATGATAAAGAATTTTTTGAGAAGTTTTTGGGATTTTTTCCATGTAAACAGTTCCATAATTAAATACATAGCAATGTAAAGATACTACCAAAATCCAAGATGAGGAGAAAATTTCAAATATTATGCACACTTACTGTTAGGCCTTTTTTTGGTGTCAAAATTCATTATGTTCCATAAATTTGAAGTTCAGTATTTCAGCAGAGCAATATTATGTTTCCACTAAGTGAAACCATCTGGTAAGGCTGCCAGAATGAATTGGTGCTGTTATCCGATCTTTTTAATCTATCTCAAAGAAGTAACTGTATCCAAATTTTATGTTAAATTTATGTAATTAACTCAGGTTTGAAACATCATTTTAAGATTTAAATTGCAGTTCTTTGTAAAGATTTTCTACTTCTGTCACTTAAAGAGGGAGAAAGTAATTCTAAAAAGTATTTTTAATTGCCTGTCTTGCAATGTTTTAGAATATTGTCCTGCTCTTGTTACATTTTAGATAGTTGTATCAAAATATTTTGCTACATTTACTGTTGGAATACTTTGTTATATTTAGCAGTAATCAAACATTCTGTTTACCATGGACCAAAGTTAATGATCAACCATAAGCTGGAAAATCAAGTAAGAACACCAAGTACAAAGAGTGCTGAGCCAGACAAAGATTGCTGCAGAGTTGCATACCTAACTCAGGAAACATTTAGCAATGTTGTGTGTTTTTTGGTGTTTTTTGTGGTCTTACTTGAATTTCCCAGTATGGAATGATATACAAGACACTAATACACTACTCCTTTCTTATTGTGATTTTACTTACATTTAAGATGTTACTCAGCGTTGCTCTCAGTAGATTTTTGTGGAACTGTCTGAATTATTCCTATTTTTAATGAAGTAGGATTTTAACTTCTTTTCATACCTACATTTTCCAGTGGCATATTAAAGAACTTTGATTTTTATCTACTTCATACCTGTAGCTTTTATGTAAATGTAGATTTTTTTACATTTGTTAGACCCCTGTGAGTAAGACATCAGCAGAAGTGGTAGGAAGAACTTGACAGTAGTGACAAAGTACTATTTAACAAAATAAAAATAAATCTCAGTATTCCAGTTGTTTATTTCTTGAGTGCTTTTTTGTTTTCATAATTATCTATTGAAATCATAAGTCAGTGTTGATGTTACTGGTGATACAGGACTCCAATTTATGAGCTGGGCTTGGAGTTAATGCAGTTTTAGAAACATAGATCTGTCTCTGATAATTGTTTTTGATTAATAAATTGCAAGAATTAATTTATCAAATATGTGCAGAATATATTTTATGTCCAAGAGACAATAGTTATCAGAAAATAGATAATTGAGGGAGAATGTCTACTCATGTAGAGTCCTGTAATTAAAATTAAGTGCAGCAGGTGAAATCTTGGTCATGAATCTCCCAGATGTTCTGATAATTATGGTTAAAAACCACTAGGATTACTTAGATATCTTCAGTAAAGAAATACAAGTTTTGATTCTTCTGCAGAAAAATTGTAATCATCAAAAATTTCTGCCAAGATACCCTTCATTGTTTTGCATTTTTTACTGTTTTAAGCAAAGTGTTAAAAGATGGTTTTGAGTATGTAAATGGAGATCTTTAATAAGACAGTTCTAAGGTATTCAGCTGCTCTGAATCCTTCAGGTTGTGACTTGAAAGAAAATCTGCATCTCTGCTTGACACTTTATTATTGAGTGTCTCATTGTTTACTCAGTGGCTCTGGAGCATTGGAGCTGCTTTGGTGTTGACCCGAGGCTTGGCCAATAAGTTAATCTGATAATATGCCCCCTAAAACATTTAAAACCTGATTTATCAAAAAAATTTAAAACCAAGAGAGTATTATTACCCTAATAAACTGTTGGACAGATACCTAGAAACTTTAGAAAGTTTTTGTTGGCTTTTTTTTTTTTTTTTTTTTTTGTGCTGAGTTTTAACCTCACTCTAAAGTTCTAATAGTTCTTAGTGTTAGAAAAAAAGAGCAAACAATGCCTGGCAGGTGTGTTACCTTTCTGGAGCAGGCAGTATGACTTTCAAAATTAATAAAATTGAAGTTACATGCATTTTTCTGATTATATGGATTAGTAGTAGAGTAGAAATGAGATCAAAAACTTTCATTTCTGTGCTTCAAATGACTATCATTTCACCGTGCTCAGTAAAAGGAAGGATAAGGGATGAGAAAGACAGAGCTTGTTGTGTACATTGTAGTTTATACTGGTTTATATGGGTGCCTTTAAAATGGATTTCATTTTTGTTTTCTTGTTTTTTTTAGAATAATGTACATAATGCATATTTGGGTGTTTTGAAACAGTCATCCAGAATGAAGATAAACCTGCAAATAAAGTAGCTTTGGTTTGAATATGACTCAATTTTAAAATGCCTTGACTTTTCTGCATGTTTTATATCTGGATGGCAGGTGCATTTCCAGTGCCCAAGATCCTTGCATATTTGCTCATGTATTGATAGTTGTTTTGCTTATTTTTCTTACTTGTACTTCCTTTCAATTCCCTTGGTTTGGCTTAATTGCTGATAGCAAGCTGAATTCAGTGTTATCTTCTTCCTCCATACTTGTCAGCTTGTCCCTTCAAACGAGTCCCTAGAAGTGCATCCTAAATTCCATTGGGTGAATCTCTCTGCAGGAGTTTGCTGCTGCTGTGCTGCGCTGCGACCTCGCTACAAGCGCCTGGTGGACAACATATTTCCTGAAGATCCAAAAGTGAGTCAAGGCTTTCACATTTTAAGGGATTGGTGTTTGAAAATCTGTGCTTATAGCCTGTGTTTTAGCCATTTTGTAGATTTTTTTTTTTATTTTCTCTTTTAGCATTTTACTGTAAAATCTGCTTTAGCACTTACTAGCTTTTAAAGAGTTTAGTAGAATAATTTATCTGGAGAGGGATCCATAGAGATCATCCTGTGTAATTCCATTTTCAAAGCAGGCCCTGCACACTCAAGAATAAAATTAGTGTGTTTCACTCAGAGAAAGAGATTTCATTAAACAAGGTATACTGCTGAAGAGGTGGCACTTCATCACTTTTTAGAACCACAAACACTTTCTTGTGGTTGCAGGTGTGAATATTTTCTGGTTTTCTACAGGATTTTAATTTTTTAACTCTCAACTTACTGACTGTGAACATTTTTGTAGTTCTAGTGGACTGTTTTGATCCAAAAATATTTTTCTGGGTTTGTTTTTTTTTAATTTTTCCAGATAGTCATCTATAACTTTATTTCTTCATTTTACTGTAACAGTCTTGGAGCTTTATTAAAGCCTAACTCTTACTCTCTGAAAATAAATAACTTCTGTGTACTATTGAGGAATGCATGTGTCTATACATAATATTTGACAGTTCAGAGTTGTCAAGAGCTTATGTTTCTGCTGCTCTATTTCTTAAAGTGTGTTACCAAATTTTTATATCTTTTGTTACAGTAGAAGTAAGCAGCACGGTCAGCATTTGCATAATATTTGACTTATATGTTACAAATTATGTTGACTTCTTTTAAAATTGTGTTGTTACTGAGTGCCAGGAATTATGTAAGTGCATATTACTGGCTTTAAAGGAAATGTTTTCTGTGTATATTAAATGCATGGAACAGTATGGTTTTATATGTTTATTTGTTCTAACTTAGTTTTTATACAGGTGTAGAAAACCCTGGAAATGCTACAATTGCAGTGTTTTAGTTTACATCTGACTCAGTAGCTCTGAGTTGGCTGTTCTTATCTCTGCTTTGGTTAGTATTTGTTGGGTCAGTGGAGGACATAGGCCAATCCATGATGCTTCCCTTGAGTTGCAGACCTTCTCTAAAGTATGAGAAGACTTGATAAAATTGATAAAATCCATTAATCAGTAATGAGTGTCCTAAAAATGTCAAAATAATTTATTTGAAAAAACAAATGTTTTTATGAACTTCCAGGAAAAAAAAAAGAGACAAAAAATATCCTGCTCACCTGGTAATTATGATTATAGCCTCATCTGAGCAGATTTGTATTACAGTTCATGTTGGAACTAGTATGTTAATCTTTGATCTCGTTCTGACAATTGGCCCTCAGAAGCCTGGGGATCAGCCCTGCTCAAGATCTGACACTGAAAAAATAAAATATTTAAACTACAATATGAAATATTTAAACTGTTATCTTGTTTGTATATTTTATCAAAATTATGCATTGAATATACTTGGTGGGGGGATGGGAAGAGAAAAAAAATACATTGTGCTATTAGTAAAGAAGTGTCTTAGAACGATCGCATATCTCACTACTTACCTTCTCTTAGAATACCCATTCCCTCACAAAAAATAATGATGGACCAAGCTAGTTGTTTCATTTCCTTTAAAAATATTTTAGTCGTTTCATGTTGCTGATTTTTGCAGATAAGCCTATGGCAGTTTTGCTCAATAGTTTGGAGGTTTTTTCAGTAGCTTATTTCCATCTGTAAGGTTCTGATCTTTAAATGTTAACTAGAAAAAAAAGGAAAAACAGTGGCCTATGAACTCTTTAATTTTCTCTTTTGTATTTCTGTTTCTAGGATGGCCTTGTTAAAGCTGACATGGAGAAACTGACTTTCTATGCAGTTTCTGCACCAGAGAAGTTGGATCGAATTGGGGCTTACCTGGCAGAGAGACTGAGCAGGGATGTGGTCAGACACCGCTATGGGTGAGGAGAGAAGTCATTAAAAATAGATCCAAGCAAGTCATGGAATTTCATCATGTTTGTTCTGCTGGAGTCTGGAAAGCAAGACAGACCCAGTCCCTTTGTGCTCAGTTAACCTTGTCTGGCTGCCAGGTGCCCATCCAACTGTTCTCACTCCTCCTGCTCAGCCAGATGGAGAAGAAAATAAAATGGAAAGCTCATGGGTTGAGATAATGACAGGGAGATCACTCAATTCCATCATGGGGAAAAAGAGACTTTAACTTGGGAGAACTGATTTAATTTGCCAATTAATCACAGAGTAGGATAGTGAGAAATTAAAGCAGAGCTTATTTTAAGTCTTTCTTCTAGCCATCTTTCTTCCCAGGCTCAACTTCACTTCCAAGTCCATTACCCTCCAAGCAGTGCTTGGGGATTGGGCCTGGGGACTGTGCTCAGCTTGTACCATCTTGTGTCTCCTGCTCCTTCCTCACACTCTTACCCTGCTCTGGCCTTGGGTCTGTCCTTGCAGACAGTCCTTCAAGAGCTGTTCTAGCATGGCTTCTTTCCTCAAGGTGCAGTCCTTCAGGAACAGGCTGCTCCACCATGGATCCCTCATGGGATCACAGATCCTGCCAGAAAAGCTCCTGCATGGGCTCCTCTCCATGGGACCTGCCAGAAACCTGTTCCAGCAGGGCCTTTCTGTGAGCAGCAATTTCCTTCAAGGCACATCCACCTGCTCCAGCAAGGAGTACCCCATGATACAGTGGATAAGCAGATATCCACTGTGGATATCTGCTTACCTGTGGGCACTTCCAGTGTCCTTGAGGGGCTCAGGTTTGGGAAATTGTAGGTTGGTCTTGGAGCTGGCTCTGTTTGTCATGGGGGCAACTCCTGGTTTCTGACAGAAACCCTGCTGTCCCTTGCTGACAAAACCTGACTATTTAAGCCCAATACACCCTTGAATGCCAATCAGGGTATAAGGAAACAGGATTATCTTTCTTTTCAGCCCTTTTGGTTAAATCAAATATTTAAATGAGAAATATTAAGTCTAAGAAGGCAGGAATTGACAAAGAAGAGCAATATCCATCACAGACCACCATTCTCTGGCCTTCATGACATCCAGAGCTGTTTTTATAACATTATAGAAAGGATAAATGGCCAACACTCAATTCTATACTTCCCTCCTACACCACCCCATCTCCCCCCCCAAAAAAAAGAAAAAAAGAAAGAAAATATGGATGTAGGAAATAGCCCTAAGTGTCATTTTTATACAGTGAGAAATATGTGCCTTCCATTCTTTCTTTTTTCTTTTTTGTGGTAAGATCTTGAATTGAGCTAATTGAGTTAATGATAAATACAATATGTCTTTATGTGAATCTCTCTAATTAATTTTCAGTTATGTTTTAATTGCCATGGAAGCACTGGACCAACTTCTAATGGCTTGCCATTCCCAAAGCATAAAACCATTTGTGGAGAGTTTCCTTCATATGGTGGCCAAGCTTCTGGAATCAGGCGAACCAAAGCTGCAAGTCCTTGGGACTAATTCTGTGAGTAAGCTCAGATGCTAATTCAAATCAGAGTAAATCTTTGCCTGGGAAAGTAGTTTGAGAAGTCTTAAAGGATCTGCCAGTTGACATCAATTGAAAGATGCTGTCTGTAGCAGGATGAATCCTTTGGGCCTAAACACAGAGCAGATACCAGCTGGAGGCAGATAAACTGTTTCCCTTCAGTGTCCCAAATTCTTTTGATGTCTGGGCTCATTCCCTCTGAAAAGGAACAGGAAAGCTGTGCTGTCAGTTGATATTTTGAGTCTTTAAGCAGCCCTTGTGGAGCCAATATATAGGTAAGACAGTGTTTTGTTTTCTAGCAGCTTAAGCTACACAGATAGATTCTTGTTAGCTGAAAAGTAGCTTGAGTATTGCAGCCTCACCATTTTATCAGCTTAAATATTTCAGGAGTCAGATCAAGACTTGAAAGGCACAACTAAAAGTTAAGATTTAGAGATCTAGTTTTCCAATTAGAGTGATGGGTACAATTAGGGATATAGCTCTCTCATAACTTGCCTTCTAAACACTGTACTTTTCAGCTACTGAAATTGAAATCTCATAAATTCCAGAATTGTGATGTCAACTGTTTTGACTTAGAGTGATTGCTTTTGCATGACTGTAGAGTACTTGCTTTTCATGTAAATTATTGTCATTGTTAACAGTGGGGTTTTTTTTTTTGTGGAATCAGTAAAACTTTTGAGTTTGATTCCCAGCTGATGAAATTAAATGGAGTTCAGTTCAGGAAGACAGGATGGTGTAGTAAAGTGATGTTACCCCAGAGCAGGATTTCCTGTTGTGATGGAATAAAGAGTTTTGCTGTCATGTCAGGTAGAAGTGTCCCCTTGTTCCCCCACTAGCAGGGCAGGTTTACTGAGGATAAAAAGATCTATGTCTCATTATACATATAAAATTTAACTTATTTATTTAAATATCATTGAGCCAGGCCACCCTGCTTCTTTTGATTTGTTTTTGTAATAATGCCTGGGCAAGTCTTCATAGGGAAATGACTTTGGAACTTGTTTCCTGGGCTGCCACATGGTGAGGTGTGCATCACTTTCCAGTTGTTTCAAATCACTGGTTGCTGCCAACCTCCACTCTGATGTACACAGCACGTGTCACTTCAAAATGCATGTTAGTGAACAGGACTCCACCTTAGGGTAATCTGTTTGATATTCCTGTTGGTTCCTAAGTCATTTGTGAGTAAAGGAGGTTAATGGACTTCCTGAATTAGGAGATAATTTGTGTTTGTCTTCTATAAAACTCAGAAAAAAAAAAGTTTCCCTAAATAAGAGGAGAAACTCTGTGAGGAGAGAGAATTTTTGTGACTCTTCAACAGTATTTCCAAAGCCTTATTTTAGCCTAACTCTGCTAATTTCCCTAGGTGCCTTCTAGAGTTAATGAAGACAAAGGATTCAAGTCTATTTGTATTGACTTAGAAGGAGCAAAGGGTAACAGCTTGCCTGATACCAAGGGCACTGCCTTACTCTGTTCTTAAATAAATTTTGTTACATTAACAAAGAAAATTTACTGCTATATTCAGCCTTATTTGTCTCCTCCAGAAGGGAAAAACAAACAAACAAAACCCCAAAAACAAGAGGAGATGGTATAGTGGCTGGATAATGCTTTGTGTGCTTTAGCTGATGTACCACGTTGGAGTGCAAACTGGGATTGTCTAGAAGAGAAGAATGGTTGTATATGAAGTAAATGTCTTTAAACTGGTGAAAAGTCAGGCAACCTTTAGAAAATTTTACATAGTATTTTTAGGAAACTCACTTTAAGGTCCCTACAAATTTCTAGTCTGCTTACATTTAAAATATATGGAATATGATCGTGGTCTGAGTAGGTTTTAATTTTTTTCTACCCAAAGCTTCATTTAGATAGAAAGGCAGTGATGTCTTTGAAGTAAAATTCAAACCTCTTTACTTCAGCTGTAGGGTTTTTTCAGCCTCACAGGTTTTGCTTCAGCTGTAGGGACTCTTGTGATTGGTTAAAAGGGTTTGAAATGAAGGAAATCTCTGTACAGAACGTCTTTGAGTAGTTTAAAGGCTTGGGAAGATTTGGAAGCTCCCAATGTCTTCTGAGTGTGTTTTACTGACTTCCAAGGTTTTGGATGCAGAACTTATTCTAATTGGTTCCCTATATTTTAGGGGAAAAAAATGAAACTTTTACTTAGCTGTTTGTCATCTTAAATTAATTTTGAAATTTAAATTTCATTGAATTTATAATAAAAAGTCGATTTATTTTTGAAAAGGAAACCTGAAGATTACTATTTTAGATAAATAATTGTTTGGGTTTTATTTATGTACTTTTAAGCCTGATCTTCAGGTTACATATAATGAATTCATGTGACTTTTTTATATGTTGCATTTATAAATTATGTTAACTTATTTCCTACAGCAGCAGTGTTTTTTTTTTATTTTTTTAATAACATGATTGTAAATGTATTTATATGAGGCAGATACTTAAAACCAGTAAAATTCAATAGCGTTGAAATTCAATAAAATAAAATAAAATTCAATAGGTGTTGTGGTTTTTTTATGTAGACCAAATTTCAAATGGATATTGTCTGTGAGGTTCAAAATGGCTTTTTCTAGCATGGAAGATATTTTTATAGACCATGTGCTAGGATAGCATATGCTGGTGAGGAAACTGAAAAAATGTGGTGGGAAAAAGTGATATCTCCTTGGCTTATGTGTTAGAGGATCTGAAGGCTGATTGCAATAAGCTCTTCCTTAGAAATTTATGACAATACTTCTTTTCTCTCTCTAATTTTCTTGCAGAATTTCAGTAGCTGAGTATCCTGTAAAGCATCTCCATTGCTCATGTACAAATAATTAAATGTATTGCTTAGATCCATAGTGTTTATGACTAGGATACAAGTGACAAGCTTTAAAATCTTTGACCTTTTGGTCAGATTTTTTTGGAATAAGAGATCCAATTTATATCTGTTAATCTATATCCAATGTATGTCTATTTCTAAAATTTTTAAAGAGGGTTCTGAAAATTTCTATAGTGGGCAGCTGTTCAAGAACAGTTGGATACATGATTTAGTAATACTTTTATTTTAGTCCATATTTCTATGACTCAGTTAAATACAAAACATTTGAAGCTAATTTGGAATGCTGATGGGGTGAATTCTTTGTACTTTGTCAGTAAGATATTGGGCTTTCTTGTGAATAATAGCAGAGAATATGTGGAACCCAGTATCACAACTTTTTAATTAGGTACCACAAGTGCTCTTTAGTTGATAGGGTGCTTCCTTTTATACAGGCAGTTTCTCTGTAGCAGCAGTGAAATAATGATCCCATCAGTGACAGTGTTGAGCTTCCTGTGCATGAGAAGGTGGGTGTTACTGCTGGTTGTCATCATTTGTTATTTAAAGGAAGATAAGCCCACTCCCAAGTGGAAAAGTGATCAACCAGTGCCTGAGACAAGACTTTTCATATTTCTTAGTGTTGGCTTATAAAAGCAATTGGTTTGGGCAGAATTAACTGCATGTGTATGTAAAAATAGTATAAAATGTAACACTTTGAAGTTAAACTATGTCAGAATTAATATTCCCAGCAGGGTACCTCCTTGTTTGCCTTGTCTGCAGTGTGCTATTCTGGAAGCAGGCAATGGAAACTTACCCCCATTGCAAGATGCTTCTCTGAGTCCATGTTCCAGCACAGAATTATGTGCTGGTAGTGATTTAATACACAGTGGAACAATTCCATCTCTAGGATGCCTCCTCTGTCTTTTTAAGAGGACTTTAATCTCAGGGAGACAGATTAACACACTGCACTCTTTTTCATCCTGTGGGCTATTAAATTATCTTAGAAATTGTGTGTCTGCATCTACTAGAATTTGAGTCCTTTAGGGTCACTCAAAGTTAAGTATTGCTTCCCCCACTTGTACTTGTGCTTTCTGGTTTTGCAGTTCCATGGCCACACTACTGTGGCCCTGTAAGCCAACATTCCATTGCTGATTTTGTTACACAACTGTGCATGTGGTGGTCAGAAGAATTTTTATCCAAGGGGCACAAAGTAAAATAGAATGTGAAATTATCCTCCCTATTCCAATAAAACTAAAAGTGCCAAGTGACCCTAGGTATTAAGAAATAAACTAAATCACCAATTTTTATTGCTGAGAACCTTGTGATCGTTTTCATACTGTCTTTGTAAAGTTAATGTATCCACTGTGAAGTTAATGTATCCAGTGTTTGAAGCTTTTCTCTTCAGGAAAATTGAGGTGCTTATCCTTGTGGTGTTTGTTTGTTGAAGTGCATACGCATCATTCACACTTCTCATTAAGGCTGTACTGTGTGGTTTGTAAGAGTCTTATGTTTGTAGGAGATCACAACTTCCCATGTGACAGTTTCATAATAATGAAAAACAGTACCTTGGCCTATAAAAGTGGTAATTGCCAGTATCAGCACCCTCTCTCCTTGTTTCAAACAAGAGAAAATTGCAGGCTGCAGAAAACAGATTGAGGAGCTCAGATATGGAAAAAATAATGCTCAGGTCGAGCCTAGTGTTCTTACAGGGAGATACTTTAAGTAACGTAACTCAAATTCAAATATGATGCATTGTGATTATTCTTGAATAAAACTGACCTGTAAAGACATCCAGGGACCATTAAAAGTTACAATTTTTCTCCTAATGTGCTTGCTACATGACAGTGATAAAACAGCATAAATGCATAGAAGAAATTTTGTCCTTGAGAACTTACAGGATTTACTTACAGGGCTTGCACAATCTCTTTTTCCCTGGTAATGTGATCCAAATTTCTTGACTCAATCTGGAACACACATCTTCTGAATAAATAATACCTTTCTTCTTTCCTTTGTGATAGATTTATGTTTTTATGCTGATAGAATTTTACTGGTTTCAAAATAAATGGAAATAAGATTTTCATAAGGAAAATTCATAAGGCATGTAAGTTCCTTTCTGTACCTTCTGTATTATAAAGTACAGAAGGTGTTTGTACTGATAAAACTTCCTTAAATTACCATTGGATGCTTGCAAGCATTTATTGTGACCGAATGACATGTTTACATCTACAAAAGCTTTGTGAAGAATTCCTAGGTGAGTTCTTGGACTTTGACAAGAGTTTTATCCTTTTTTAGGTTGAATAATTGTTATATTTGAAGTTTGTTTGAAAATATGTGCTTAGGAGTAAAATATTCTTTAACAACAATAAAAAGACCACTGCAAGGTACAGACTGATAACTACTGTAAAAACTTAACATTTCTGTGATGGAATGGAATTTTACACTTTATTAGATGACAGTGCACAACTCAAAACTGTTACCCCAGACAGCTTTCCTGTGGCCTACATGCTCAGTCATTTGAATGCTAATCCTGGATTGTGCTTCAGAAATGCTGTATGTTCAGTGGGTGAAACTGTTCAGTTTCACATGAGGACATAAAAAACCTTTGTCCTGTCTGGATCTCTTACTGTTCGTGCTGTTTTGAAAGGTATATTTGTTTTGTGTCCCTGCTGCAAAGCTGCACCTTGATACAGAAGTACTCAGAACAAGGGAACCCCTGACACTTGCTTGGCCTAAATTCATTGTTCTTACAAAGCAGTTTCTTGGTACAATAAATCTTTCTGCTAGCAAAACAGTTATTAGATGTATTAAGCTTTCTTGTTGGGAGATCCTGTTAGTCAAATAATTTGTACTTCAGAAAATAATAATAATATTAAAGGCTGATACTAAATGCAATGTGAATGAATATTCTCATTGTCACAGCCACTCCCACAGTGCTCTGTGTTCTCCGGACTTTTTGTTTCCATTCTTTTCCATACTTTTATGGAAACAAACTGGGGAGCCACAGTACATATGAAGCTTTTGCCAGGGTCTCTTGGGAAGGCAACGATCATTTTTATAACTCACTCTGTTGGAGGAAACGTAGAGGTGCTGTTTGTAGATCATCTTTCAGTGTGTGGCAGTGGACAATACAGAATTAGGTTTTGGCTTCTGCCAATTTTTATCACCTGAAATATGGAATATTCCTAACTGAAGGACTTGTAAAATGGACTTGTAGTATACAATTTTGCTCGATTTTCAGTGGCAGCTGAAAATGTAGTTTTATGAACTGTATCATTTTCAGCTGTTCCTGTAGCTTTTAGAGAGTGATCTGGTAGTGCAGCTGAAAGGGAGAAGTGTTCTAGATAAAATATAAAAAAAGACTAAACAAAAGAATAGAAAAAAAATGGCAAAGGTTTTCTTTTTCTGAAATACACAGCTTTCACTTCAGCTTGAAAACCTCAAACCCTCCATAAATCAGTGTGCTGTAGATTATGCTAAAGTGCCTTGGGCTTGTCTGGATGTCTGTGGGTAGTGTGCTGATGAAAGCAGGTTTTCCATCATGAAAAATACAAAGGAAATGCCTCAGCCTGTGCTTAGGAATTGATAAAGTGGTGTGAGTAAAAGCAGAGGGGTCTTAATAGGACATCACTTCAGGGCAGAACCAGCACAGTGTTCAACCATTCCTGACAATGTTTTGTTTTGCTTTTTATTTCCCTCTGTAGTCTGTTCTTAGAACTGTCAGTGATGGAGAATACAAAATGTCTTTGGGCAGTCTGCTCACTTTAGAAAGGAGGGGTTTTAGTGTCTCTCTTAGGCTTTGCTTCAGTATAAGCCTGTTATTACTTTGCCTATTACCATTGGACAAAGAAAACAATTTATCTGTTCTCTTTTCTGTACCTTTTAAGACTGATACCTTTTAGGCAGCTGTAGTCTAAGTAATGTAGTGTATTTCATTTTTCTTTTTCAGATGTTTATCTAAAACTTTGTCAGTCTCTTGGATAATTTGAGAACGGTATCAGTTATTCACCATTTTAGGCTGTGGTGTTTTAGCTGGATGCACCAATTCATTTAGGGGTTATTTTTGCCCAGTTAGATGGCAGAAGTTTCTTCATAAGGTGTCATGAGTAATGCAGATGTATCACAGTATATTGGTCTGTTTTCCATTCCATGATATTGGCATTGACTAAGTTCCTTTTCTTCATTCAGCTGTTTCTGGCTTAAAATGCTGTTTTGCAATAACCATTCCCACATTGCTTCCTTGGTTTTTCAGGCCCTATTTCCAATTGCTCAAAACCCAGGCACCAAGTGTGCCCACAGCTCTGACCAGCTTAGTGTTCTTTGCAAATTCCATGAGCCAGTCTGCTCATCTAAGTCTCTAGTGAGGCTCAAATCATATTTTTGTACTGTGATGATTTACGAATGTTTCCTTATTTTTTTCCAAACTCCTGTACATCTCCCTTATGGGGAATGTTCTTTTGACAGTGTTTTTCTAGTTTCCTTTTGAGAGTTTTGTTTATTTTTTAGTCAACAGCATCACTGAAGTTTTGACAGATGCTTCTTCCTCTGGATTCACAAAAGTTGTTTACTTGTCATAGGAATAAGATGGATTGATGTAATTTGTTCTTGACAAATCCATGTTGACTGTTACTTATCCCTTCGAGACTCTGTAGATGTTGGCAAATTGGCATTTTTTTTCTGGTGTTTTTCTGTGAATGGACTAGAGTTGACTGGATTATAATTCCCTGACTCCTCCTTTTTATTTTCTGTCAAGATAGAATTGACAGAACGCCTCCAAGTTTATTTCCCTTGAATTTTGGTACATCAGAATGTTGCTGGGTAACCTGGTGGTGACAGGTTTGTGTTTGATTGATGGGGCTGCTCTCTACAGCTGCCTGACAGAGGGTGGAGCAGGATGGGTGTCAGGCCCTCCTCCCAAGCTGAAACAGATAGGATGAGAGGAAACGGCCTCAAGTTGTGTCAGGGGTGGTTTAGACTGGATATTAGGGAAAATTTCTTCTCTGAAGGAGTTACCAGCATTGGTGCAGAATTCCTGGGGAAGTGGCTGAGTCACCATCCTGGAATTATGTAAAATGAGGTTTAGTGGCAGACTTGGCAGCATTAGGGAAATTGTTGGACCTGATGATCCTAAGGGTCTTTCCCAACCTAAATGACTCTGACAATTGATGACACTCACTGTTCATGTGTTAGATGTTTCCATATTGCATAGTATGTTGTGTTTTGTATGGTTTCACATTTCCATGAAATCTAAATGAAGTTCTTGTGGGCTTTTAAAAGAAAACCCTCCTGTTCAGATTTTTCTTCTTTGAAGTTCTAAAGTGTTGTCAGAATGGGGTTCTTACCTTAATGCAGTCACTTTATGTAACTTGTTAAATGAAGCTTATTACTCATTATTCTCTTTTAGGAAATTGGTATTAAAAGCTTCTCTTGATGTATTTCATTTTCCAGTTTGTCAAATTTGCCAACATTGAAGAAGACACACCTTCGTATCACAGACGCTATGACTTCTTTGTGTCCCGCTTCAGTGCCATGTGTCATTCCCGTGACCCTGATCCAGAAATACAAAATGAGTGAGTGTCATTCTGCAGGAATTACTGAAAACTGTTGACACATTAATACTGTCTGTATTACAGCTTTTATTAAGGTGTTCAGTGGAGTAGTTCATTCCATATGAAGAAAAAGATAGTCTGACTTTTTGAATTATGCTGAATATTGCAAATCATAGGTAGCTAGAACTCCTAGGATATTTGGGTGTAATTTTACCCTAATAATGTTAGATTGTGTGAATTCTCTCCAGAAAGGCACCACTTATTACTGTAAATGCAGGAGTTCATAACTTATTTGAGATATTAATAAGGCTGCTTCTATGAAAAGCAAAAGCGTATATTAAGTCTGCTCTTTGAGAATTAAAACTGCATTTTCTTAGGTGTCTGAAGTATGCTCATATGTGTGAAACTCGAGAGCCTCTATGAATGGGAATTCTATTTTTTCCCATTCTTACATAAATGCTGCACTTTGTTTTCCTGAGGCTCCCCTCTGGAGGATGTGTCCTTCCCAGGGCAAATTTCTAGTTGTTTGTACATCCCTCTTCTCTCCTGCTTTCTGTGTAACCCTATTGAAACTCTCAAAAGATCTAGAATGAAACTGGATTCATCTTGAATGCACAGGACTTTGTTCTGAAATAGCTAAAGTAAAGCAGCTACAGATTTAGGTATTTACAAATTGAAATCTAATAAAAAACAATTACAGAACTTGGTTATCTTTGTAGTTCATCTTAGAAATGTTTTAATTCACTGAATTTGACTGAACAAGGGCTAGTTAAGTGTTGTTCATACGTGAATCAAGATTTTAAAAATGAGGAATGAATTTTAAGAGAAGTAATAAAAGATTTTAGTGAGACTTGTACTTATTTGATGACTGTACTAGCTTCTACTTGTTTTCAGGAAGTAAATTTTCTTCCTACTATTTGTTATAATGGATAATTTGCAATTACCACTTTAAAAAAATAGTATTTTGCTATTAATGTCATTGCACAGATTCCCCTGGAAGCTATTTTTGTTTAATAAAATAATGACAATAGCTAGCAGGTAGACCAAGTATTTTTTTTGAACTTAGATTATTTTATTCTTTTTATTGTTGTTGATTAGTTCTCAGTTGATTTCATTAAAAATGTTTTAGAATGAAAGTAGTGGTGGTTCCTTTTGTCCACTAGGCTTAAGTTGACAGAATTATCCTTTGCTTTCCATCTTGTGAATCTTCCATAAATCTTTCTGACTGATCTATAGCCTTAATTACAACTTCTAATGACACGATCACATGGCTGTGCTAGATATTACTTCAGCTGTGTTGTGGTAACTTCCCATTTTTCTTCAGCTCTGGAATAGGCTGAGATTGTGCAGTTTCAGCTGGTGGATGGTAGATTGGGTTCAATTGGTGGGTTTTATCCACAGGACTTTTGTCAGAGATGATGTACAAAGTTTGAGTCCTCATTGAGTAGTGTCAGCTTTATCCTTACAGGTCCTCTCCTGTTCAGTTGTTTGTTTTGTCAGCTTCCTTACTGGCTTCAAAGGTGTTTGAGGAAAACACAGGCAGCCTTAGTGATTGGCCAGTTTTCCCAGTTGCTGCTTGTGAGCACCTACTGGAATTCTACACTCCTGAATTACTGCTGCCTAGTAGGTACAGAGGCCTCCTGGGAGGTGCTGTTTCTCAGGCTCATTAATTCCTCTTTTCCTTCCCCAGGATCCGAATTGCTGGAATCAGGGGCATTCAGGGAGTGGTTCGAAAAACGGTTAATGATGAGCTTCGAGCAACTATATGGGAGCCTCAGCACATGGACAAGATAGTGCCATCATTGCTGTACAACATGCAGAAAATAGAAGATGTTGACAGGTAATTGCTTTCCTTCTCACTGGCATGTTGTTTTAAGTAATCTCTAGAAAAGTTTTTATGATGCATCACTTTTTCTTTTCTTTATAGTGGAAGCAACAACTCACTTTTAGTAGCTGAGGCTCCTTGAAATTGATAGTATAGGTCTGCATAATGGTTCTTAATGTTTCTTGTCTTAACATCTTTTCAGTGGCTTTTTTCACTTGTTTGAGATTCTATTGGCCTAAAAGTTGTTCCACATAAGAAATTATGTGTCCATATTTTGACTTGATAAAAATTGTAAACTCTGTGTTTTATTGGATCAGATGCAGAGATGAGTAAGCAAAAGCTTTAGGTGACTCAAATGATTTTGCTGCTTAGATTTGTTAAAAATTGAGGGTTTAATTCCTTTAGCCATTAGTAAGAAATGCTTGTCCTGGATGAAACAGTACATAGAGTAAGGAATTAGAGTTGTATTTATATGTAGACTCCCTTTTCTTCTTTGCTTTCAGTGACTCATAGCATATTACTTTCCACGTTTGCAATAAGATATTCAAAAAGATCTCTGTGACAATTAAGGCTGAGGAGATGCCAGTCACCTTACAATTGAAAAGTCACTTTTTTTTGGTCTCTGAATAAACACTGTGTAGGTGTAAAAACTGTTTATTGGTAGCACTGGGAATTTTCCATAAAACCAACTTTAGCGGTGCAAGTAAATTAAATATTCATTCCATGTCCAATTCTGGCTGCTTCAAAACTGAGCCTCCTAAGGGGCTCAGCAGCCTTCCTATAACAACAAGCTTTTCATTCTTTCACTCAGCTTTCTGGATCTGTCAGTTTCTCTTTTTCTGGTTCAAGTTTTGACATTTATTTTTCAATTCCTTAGCTTTATTTTTGTTCTGTTGTTTCTGACTGCCGGTACCTGTCTCATCTCTAAAACAGATTTTCAGACTAAATAGCTAAAATCAATAATTATCTGTCTGTTCATGCCTTATCTATTTACTGCTTTTAACTGAGGACCCACACAGTATGTACAGAAATATCCACTTGAATTTTACATCTGAAGAGTGATCTGAGTAAGAGAGAAAGGTTTCTGAAGCTGCTGCTTGGGCAAGGACAGCCTGGTTTGCTTTTTCTTATTTTTACAGGGCTTCTAGCTGCAGGTGAGCCCTTTCCTTTGGTGCTCTTCTAGTGCCCTCAGGTGTACACTTTTGTTTTTGTGGCAGAAAATTAAATTAATTACTTATGGAAAAACTGACCAAAAACCACTTAAAGTGGATCAGTTTATATGTATTTCAGGACTGATTTTTATCATCTGTGGAACAAGGCAGTAGTAGTGGTAGAAAAACAAAACTAACAAAAAACAACTTTAATTTTTGAACTGTTGTGCTTGAAACTTGTCCTATAATGCTCATTGAACATGAAAAAAAAGACTAATGGTTTTCCAAATGGTGAGAAGAGGCCTTTTATGATGTGTATATGACAGAAAAGCTGAAAACATTGTTCATAAATTGTTACCTGCTGCTCTTAAATGATGTTACAGACAATATCTCATTTTATTTTATGTGTGACTTCGTATTTGTGGAGCACAGAGACATCTTGAAGAGTAGGAGTAAGGAACATATTGTTCTGGCAGATGGAGTCAAAGCATTATTTGAGAAAGAGCAGAAATTCCAGAAAATACTCTCAACTTAAGTCCATAGAAGAAAAACAATTTTTGGTTAAAGCTGAAGTACATGTATGTACTTACCTTGAAAGTCAATGTAATTTTAGCTCGTGATACTTTACAGCTTAATTCAAGATTCTTTTGAGTACATACCCCATGAGGCCCTTCTTGGAGTTAAGAATTTACTATTTAAATAACATTTTGAAAATAGATTTATATTTGTAGATGTCATTATTTGTTCATATATCTGAGTGCACATTCTAGTTACGTGTCTATCAAGTATTATGTTATGTGTAAATCTATTTATGTGCATATCCAGAATAGGAAAGGGATGTATGAAGCTGGTAATTCCCTTACTTGTGTCATATTCTTCATAACTGTGGAACTAAACCTGCCAGCCTTCTTTCAGGCAGAGGGACACTCTAGCACTTAATGTAAACTTGACTTCAAATCCTTCTGATACATCTGTAGTTCACAAATTCTGTTTTAGAGGAAGGTTGGAATTTATTTCTTTCTCAGGGTGAGTGAATCATAGTCAAACATGCCTGTACCTACTCTACTCAAAAGTGGTGGTTAAGTCTTACTTCAGATATCCTGTCATATCTTTGGCCAGTCCTGGTTTTGTGGTGTTTAAGAAGTCTCATGCTTGAGTTGCTGAGTTGCTGTGAGCTAGTTTAGTCTGTGTTCAGGTGTTTGCTATGGAAACTGCTGTACTTGAACACATTCTCCTTCCAGTTCCTTGTTGCCACTTCTGATAGAGATGGCCCACTAAAAAGCCAGTAGAGCAGCTAAAGGGAGTTGTCCTTGCCCTTTTCATTGTAAAGCACATTTTCAGCCCTCTTGTGGTAGTACAAAAGGTCCAGATGCAGAGGAATACTACTGCTTTTTTCATAACTGTTACAGTTGGATTTCTCAGAGATTTTCTGATATTTCTGTAAAAACTAAGTCAGTGAAACAAAATGAGTATGAGTTACTCATTTGAATCTAGAAATTTAAGAGGCTGTGCAAAGCTTTCCTATAAAACCAGAGAGTATTCAATATTCATTGTCTGTTATCTGACAGTGCCAAGGAACATTTACTGAGAAATACTTTGAGATAGGTGCTGTTAAAGTTTAAATAAAATGTTATTCATACAGGCAACATAATTTTAGACATTCTGATGCAAAGAGTAGCATTTTATACTAGGAAGATTCATCTAAAAAAAGACTCCCAAGCAATGCTGAGAAGTCACCTTCTGTAGGTTTGCATATTGCAAGCACTTGTAACTTATTTTACTTCATTTTAGCTGGAATTCTTTCAGACAGACTGAGTTCTGAGTGCTGTGCAGTCAGCTTTCCTCCCCACACACCCACCTTTGCAATGCTGTTGTATTTTAGGGAACCTGTGTCAAAACACCAAGGGAAATGACAGTTCTGTATTATCTCTTGTACCTTCTCTGTGCTGAGATGTGTGCCCATCTCCCTAGATCAGAGTCCAGGCAGTACAGGGGAAGGCAAAAAAGGGAGGTTGGGTAGCACAGCAGTTGGATAAAGCTGGAGTTTTAAGATATTTGTGGTGGATTATATTGAAATTGTCACACTTTTTAAAATTCTAATCATGCTACACTTGTAAAACTATTTCTCCTTATCTAACGGGGTTCCTGAGGCTCTTCTGTTATTAAAAGCTAGCGTTGTTGTGGTAACTCCTAAAACACTGATGTTTCCAGAGGCTACAGGATTTTTATATGGCAAATTTTAGATTTCAGTAGTATTGAAACACTAGAAAATCTTTTGCCATCAAAAGATATATTACAACAATAATGTTAACATGTTCATTTGACTACTGATATTTCCATTTGCAACGTTCTATAATGCTCTAAAACTTTTGTGATGTTTAACTAAACTGAATGCTCTCAGATGACATTTTCAAATGTATTTAACATGCTAGCTTGCACTGCAGAACTGAAATTATGCTTAAGGGTTTAGGGTACCAATTTCTGCAGTCTAAAATTAAAGATGCATAATGTTAATGTAGGTGAATGAATCCTCACTTAAGTTCCTATAATGTGTTTTGTGAGAGGATAAAAACCGTTGTCACTTGTAGGTCCAGTGACTCTTGGTAAGTACGGGAGGTACCTCAGGGGGAGCTGCTGCTTTCTTCCTGAAACCTGAGTTCTCCACAGTGCCCACAGTGAGGGGCTCAGCAGTGCCCTGACAATTGTAGTGATGGAAGACACTCAGGTAGAAGGTGATCAACTTCCTCACTGTCCATTTAGAGGCAACTGTGTGGGTGATAATATTCTAATTAGCTAGAACAGGCATTTTTTTTCAACTCACAAGCCATCTGTTTGTACAGAAGTATTGGAGTTTCATTTACTGCTCACCCACACAGTATGGACTCAGTAGTGGGCTGGTGAATGACATCATTAATCTGAACAATATTACTAAGATTCTGTCTAAATTTCTTTAGTGGTTTCACAGCCTTCATTATTATCAATACAAAGTGTTCTGTTAAAATGTGGTAGGTAACAACTGATTATTAGCAGCTTTTGTGTTTGCTATATAAATATTTACTAATACAATGGTCACTACTGCGTGAACAGATGATGATCCATAGTCCTGCTATAAGAGAATAAAATATTTTATTCAGAATTCTGGTTTTATGCATATTTGAAATACAATTCTTACCTAGTTCAAGAATGTGACTCATGAATGTTTTAATACCAAGGATGGATACAGTAAAGAAAAGGTGACTATTAGTCAGTAATATAATCAGTGCATTTTGTCTTATTTCAGCAGAATAGGCCCCCTATCCTCTCCTACAGCAGGAGTGAAAGAAGAAAACCCTTCTGCTCTGGCTGAGAATTGTTTCAGGGAACTACTGGGACGAGCAACCTATGGAAATATGAATAATGCTGTCAGACCAGTTTTTGCGTAAGTTGAAAACTCGTGGAAGATTGTAAGATCTTTATTTCATCCTCAGTTTCATCCTCATTCAATTTCTTCCTGCTTTTCAGCTCAAAGGTTTTCATTCACGTTTCTAAAAACATTGCTCCTCTTTTAACCTCTGCTCTTTTCTGCCTGTCTATAAGCTTGAAGGCAATTATGGAGGAATGCATGTCCTCCTTTACTGATTCTTAGAAGTGAAATACAATAATTTACATGAGTTGTTGCTTCAACAAAAGCTGAACTTTTTTTTCTCCTCAATGTGAAACTTTATTCAAGCTATTAATGTCCCATAGATGAGTGTTACTATCAGTGGAGAGACAAATCAAGTAAAATACAAGTAGCAAAAGGAATACTCTGCCCCATAAAGTTACAATTTATATTTTCTTCCACTTTCCTCCAGGACCTGTTTTGATATTCTTTGAGGAATATCTTTAACAGCTCATTTAGGACTGAATGGCAGATATGCACACAGTATGCACATTATGCACAAAAATACATACACTACAAATTATACCTGACACATTAACACTCAGGGATACCACTTTGAAACCCTGGCTTTTCCTGCTGGTGAGGAGACCTGCTTGCTTCTTCCTGTAGGTTTTTCAAGGTACATCCCAGGTGTAGGAATATGTTCTCTTAGATGGTGTAGTTCATCCCACCAAGATTAAGTATTTTATTTATACACTGAAAGAGCTTCAAGCTACCAAAAGCCATTTCAAATTACTAGTGTTAACAGAAATTGCAAATGAAGATAAGGTTTGGTGTTGAAGACAGAAAACTTTTGTAACCTCTTGTTTATTCTGAAAAACTAGTGACTACAAAGAACTTTACCATTCCCTTACTTTCTGTATGCATCTGTTACACCAACCTGCAAGGAGTTTCTGTTACGAAGTTGAGTGTTTTATTAAAAAACACTCATTCTTTCCTAGATTTAAAATTTGCATTCCTCCACAATACCTGTGATCACAGTGGACACCTAAATACTAAACAGCCTGGATGGATACTTGGTACTGTACTGCAGCTGCTTTTTTACCACTTCTCAATTCTTTTCATGGGTTTATCTCAAAACTTTATCATCATTTGCAGTGATTTCAGTCTTTTGAATCATTTTAGTATTGGGCAAGTTTCCTACAAATAATTCCTATTCCACAGACTAGTGGTAGTCCTTGGCTAGGATTTAAAAAGGCTTCAAAGCTGCTTTTCCTGTGGCTAATCTAAAACCTGTGTCTCTCAAGTATTATTTTCAGCCTGTTTTCATTTCTTACATGCTGTGATTGTAAGGGTCCAGTTGACTGTGTGCACCTCAGTGTGCCACATGCTGCATTTATGCACTGAAATGAGTAGATAATGACCAGTAACTCAGAATATGTTATCTCCTCTTTGAATAGAGAGTCTTTGTAGTCACCATTTTTGTGTTCCACTTTGGGGATGAATTGCCAAATGTGTCTTTTTAGAAATGACTGCTGTAAAGGTTTAGTATTTTTGAAGAACAAGAGATGCAGAAAATGCAATTTCAGACTGTTTTTCCTAAACAAAAAGGGAGTGCTCTATCTAATCAGCTGCGCTTTGTGAATGACAGAACTGTTAAAATGAAAGTTTGAGATAGTCTATTGCACTTTATCTGATTAAAAAACCTGACTTAGCTTCTAATTAGAAAACAGTTTCTTTTAACAATGTCCAGCTATTTCACAGCTTTTAAGGAAACTCTGCAAATATAGATAAGGCCTCTTACTACAATGCTAACATGAAGGTTCAGCTCCCCACCTGAAGGCTTGCTTCGTGTGGCACTGCAATATCAACATGCTGCCACTTGTTTGCAAAACTGAGAGAGCAGGGCTGCTTGTATCATGAGGCAGGGTTTATTCAGTGATTGATGGGTTTAAATGTAATGAAGATAGTAGAAAAGCTGGAGTCAGTCTCCTGGTATAGGTTTGGATTGACAGTAATTCTCCTTGTCTGAGGCAGAAAATCTCCATGGTTATAAGTATCTACATGCAATAGCTAGAAACTCTTAAATAATAATTTGTAATAAAATCTTACAGATCAATCTCACTAATTGCTTAATGAAAATCAAAAAATGTTACATTAATGTTACCTGAAATTTTTTTTTTTATGTTGTGTCAACCGTCAGAAGCTATTGAGACATACTTAGCATGGATTTGCAATGGTGTATTCACCATTAGACAGATTCAGAGACATCCAGAAGTCTGGTGAAACTTCCCAACAACTGTATTTCCATTCTTGTCAGTTATCACATCATGTATGCAGGAGTTTGGAATATTAACAGACTGGAGTTCAATATTTTTTCAGCAAGCATGATGCACGAGCAAAATATTTTATATATTCCCACATATGCATGCCTCAGTTATACTTTTTGATCCTCAGTATCAATTTATCATCTGTTACTTTAAGGATTTCCTTGGTATGTGGCACTGAGAAAGAGTTCAGGGATCATTAATGGCTCTCTCCCCAGAAACTTGCATTACTGGTTCTGCTGTTACTTTGAAATTGAGAGAATTAATTGTGCACATTTGCTACATATATGCAGCAAATCTCAGTGGAAGGCTGATTTTGAAATTTGTTAATCCAGCAATAGATTGTTTTGCAATTTTTGTTGGATATTCTTTATTCAAAGATATGTAATTTGGAAAAAAAAAGTTAAGGTTTGACTTGATTTTAACTGAAGTAAATGCACTGTATTAAAAATAACCTTTACTCTCTTTTGCAAGAACAAAACAATATTGAATACACTTGTTATGATCAGTAAAATACATTACCTACAGGAATCTAATCCTGCTGTCCTTAGGAGGAAAATTCCAGTGTACAGAGTCCATTGAGCTGTCACACAAAGCTTTAACCAAATCCTTCATCTTCCCTCTGCTGTCTTCCCAGCAGTTCATCTACCTGAGGCAGCTAATACTTGCCATTTCTAGCAAAATAAAACTATATCTTGTGGAGAGAGGAATTTTTTTTGCTTGTTTTGGATTTTGTTTGTTTGTTTGTTTGTTTTTTTTTGGTTGGTTTTTGGGTGTTTGTGGTTTTTTTTTTGGTTGGTTGGGTTTTGGGGGGTTTTTTGGGGGTTTTTTTGCTAACATGATAAGGCACAGAGTTGACCATAATCTGCCTGAATGGATCTTTGGAGCAGATGAATAAGAACTGTCAAGGATAACAGAGAACACATGCTGCCCTGAAAGATTAAAGGATCAGTTCCAGTCAGGAGAAGATAGTGGGGGACTATGATTTTCTATTTGATGAGACAAATAAAATACATTAGCTAAAATAAGCTATCATGTACAAGATATGATGGACTGTACTGGAATGTTATTAAGAGATGAAGAGGACATGAATAAATACACTATGAGCCACTAAGCCGTGAAGGATTTAAAGAAGTTATTTTGTTTGGGTTTCTATCCCAAGGCAGGATTAAATACACCTGTGCACTAGGAAGGCAGCTATCCCCAACAGGTTCTCAAGTTGGATATTTAGTAATGCAAATCTGCTGTTATCTTGGCAGGCAAACACTTTTTAAATTCCTGACATTCTTTCCTCAAGGGATTTCTGTTACAGGTATGTGATGTGTCAAAATGGCAGAACTCTTTTTTTAATCTCTGCAATGGAGTGCAAGGTAATTTAGGACACAGGAGATGCTTTGTTTCATCTGGTTTAATCAGATGAAGGAGCCCTGTGAACGTGGGTGTCTGGGCTGGGAGCAGCTGCCCAGGGAGGGAATTGAAATCTCCAGGTTTTAGGCACAGTAAGTTCCAGCATCCAGCCAGTCCTCCTGTGTTCACAGTGCTGACTTCTTTCACCTCTAGGGCTTTCAAGTTTGTTGCTTCAAGCAACTTCATATGTTTCCTAAGTTCTTTGAGAAAAGGGAGAGCAGTAATGATTCTATAGCTGAGATACCTGTTTGGGAACACAAACTCAGTTTCTGTTACAAAGTTTTTTGTTGATTTGTCATGTTTGCTGTGCATTGGCGAATGAATTTGTTTGTAGACTTGTTTTGATTTTTATCATACCAATTAAAATGCATCCAAAATCACCTTTTCTTCAGTCTTCTAGGCTGAAAAAACACAGTTATTTTTTCATACATTTTCAGGGACTCGGATCTCTTTTTTGCAAAAATCTGTGTGCCCTATTCATAGTATTTCTGCTCAAGCAGAAGTTTTTGTATTTCTTTGAAACTCTCATAATTTTTTTTTCATTTGTGATTCCTATTCCATTTAAAGAGAAACCAGTTCATTTATTATTTGGATTTTGTTTTAATATTTCTTGCAGTAAGTGTTTAAATGCTTCAGAGCATATACATGCAAAGAACAGCTCTTTTTTGTTTTCCATATATTTTATTTATGAAACCACCGTGAAAACAAAAATATTTCTTAGAGTTTCTATTCTGGATGGAGCATTCAGCCCTAATTGTTTTGCAGCTTGTAATTCAAAGCAACTTATCTTCTGTAGAGTATAAATTTTCAAGATGTTACAACCTTCAGCAGATCCCTTTCATGTAAATAAGCATCTAATGTCCCAGCACTCTGGGTGGAAACAGTACATTCTTAACTGTATATGTTTGGTGTAACTAGGTTCCTTACATTTCTGGAACAGGAATTTCAGTTCAGCCAAGTGTTTTGTGATCACATCCTAAACCTAGAAAACAAATGCTTTTCTGAAGTTCTGAATTTCTCACCTAGTTCATAAGTCATTGTATAGAAATTTTCTGTAAGTAAATAATCCCTTTGAAGTGTATTTTGAGAAAATTCTCAAGATACCATTTATTATATCTGCAGAATGTAATTATTTCATTGTCTTAACTTTTGCTTACAGGCATTTAGACCATCACAGACTGTGGGATCCTAATGAATTTGCTGTTTCCTGCTTTAAAATCATCATGTATTCTATACAGGTATGATTTTCTCCTGGATTTTTTTTTTTTCCCTTGCATTCATGTTTCGAGCACATGAGAGAGGTTTCAATGCTCATCTCACCATGCTGGTGGTAGACAGTAGATGAAGTCAAAGAATCTAAAAGATCCAAGGGAAGGTAGTGGGGTAGTCCAGGGTAGCCATGCTGGTGTGGCATTGTGCTTGACAAAGAAATCTCTAAGGTTGGTTATTTCTCTGTGCCAATACAGCTGTGCTGCTTTTCCAACCCAAAAAACCAACTTCACATGCAACTGTTGTGCTGAGGATTTTTAATAGTGGACAACCTGTATTATGGCCTTAAGCTAAAGGAGGGAAGGTACAGATTGGATATTAGGGAGAAATTTTTTTCCCAAAGAGTAGTGAGGCACTGCAGCAGGTTGTCCAGGGAAGCTGTGGCTTCCCTATCCCTTGAAGTGTCCAAGGCCAGGTTGGATGGGGTTTTGAGAAACCTGGTCTAGTGGCAGGTGTCCCTGTCCATGGCAGGGGGCTTGGAACAGGATGGTCTTTAAGATCTGCCACAACTCAAGCCATTCTGTGACTCTATGATTGTCTGTTATAAACATCAAAGTATGATTCTTGGATTGCATCAAATACAGATGCCCAGAAGATAAAAGTGTAAAATCCCAGGTTTGTGGGAGAAAGCTGTTTTCTCAGCATTTATATCAGTTATGCTGAATTGTTTGAACTGCAGTTAGCTGTGTGAAGGACCACTTTGTGCTTCCTCTGTGCTTGTAGATGTTCCTGGATATTTTAAGACTAAGCTTTTGTACACTGGGCTGGCTGAATGAACCTGTATAGCTTCATCTCTCATGGCAGTTTTTTTAATCCATATTTAGTCATGAATTGATTGTAATTTTGATAAATTTCTGAATGAAAATGTTGCAGAATGGGAACATGGTCATGACCATAGCTGAGTGATGTATGAGCTTATTCTTGTTATAGTCACAGATGAAGGTTTTCTGTCTGTTTTTTTAATAGGCACAATATTCCCATCATGTAATCCAAGAAATCCTCCGACACCTTGATGACCGCAAAAGGGATTCACCACGAGTTCGTGCTGGCATTGTTCAGGTTCTTCTGGAAGCAGTTGCAATAGCAGCTAAAGGGTCAATAGGTAAGTTGTATTAAATTAAAGGCATCAAGTCAAAGGATAAATTCGCAGGGTGATACTTATTTTCACTTTGGTTTCAGATTGATTGGAAACATTTTGAGAAGGTTTTGTGTACTATTTTTTTTTCTTTGTGCTGATAAAATGCTTGAAATCTTACTTGGTTTACAATTGCTCCAAGCATATGTACTTGGCTGTTTGACTCTTACATAATTCTTTGCATTGAAAAAATGAGTGAAAAAGTTGTGAAAGGCAGGTATTCATGTTTGGAAAGAAATCATAAAGTCTGAGTGAACTGTGTGTCACTACAAAATGCCAAAAGCACTGTCTCTGTGATACAGCTGTGACCTGAGTATTGCAGGAATAGAATGACCTTTGAGAAATTTTACCTTATTGACTGGGAAGCAGCTGAAATAAGGTGAAGCACATCATTTAAAATTAGGATAGTTCTTTGAAATAAGAGTAGTTATGAAGAGATGTACATTTGAGTGCTCTATTCCTGATGTTCTTTGGTGTCCTGCTGAAATATTATTCTTTTGCTTCATTACCTTGAGCCGATACCTCTTTATATAAGATCCACTTTCATGCACAGACTTGTGACATCTTTTACCATATGATTAAAAAAGCTCATTATTTGATCCAATGTATAGAACTGGATTTTAGTATCAGATTTTGAAATAACTGAAGTTTAGGGACAAGTACCTGAAGTTTAATCCATTTCAAAAACCACTCCTATTTTGTATCTAAAACTTGCATAGTGAGTTGATTTTGGGCTGTTTGCCCTCCCCTTTCCCACAAGACACAGTGTAGAGAGAAGGTGAGAAGTTTATTGGATCAAGATAAAAGACTGTTTGATGGGTGAAGCAAAAGCTGCGTGCACAAGGAAAATCAGGTTACCTCCACCCTGGCCAGACCCAGCAGTGGATCATAATGGATTAAGCATGCATACTTGATTGTATTTCCTTATTCCAAGGAAATACAATAAAATATCAAGGTGTAGGCAACACCTCAAAAGTTTATCTCTAGTTGTGATGCCTCAAACATGGATATTTCACTTAGTTCTCTTCATCATCCTACTCTCATTACTTGTGAAAATGGATTGAAATTAATATTTCTTCAGACATCTCCCCCTTGACAGGTGCAGTGACTGTTTTTTGTTGTTTCCAGGCCCTACAGTTCTGGAGGTTTTTAATACCTTGCTGAAGCACCTGCGCACCAGCGTTGACTTTGAGCTGGGTGACAGGCGCAGTTCGACAGAAAGTGTCACTTTAAGCACAAGCTCCAAGGAGAGTGATGAGAGGATTGTCCAGAATGCAATTATTCAAACAATTGGTGAGTAATGTGATTGACACAGGCTCACTTAAAATTCCTCCCCTTTTCCCTCTTCCCCAGTGAGATGATACTGGACCAGCTTGAATCATGAAGAAATACTAGCAAGTGTGGTTTCTCTGATTGTGTTTGCCTCTCATTTTCAGGCTTGCTTTATGTGTTTGATTTCTGAAAGGTTTTTCTTTTAAATGTTAACTGAGCACATAGCCAAGAAGGTTTTGAAAATTAAAAATGCTGGTGGGCTTAAAATTAATTATAATTGTTTTATTATGTCGCCCTTGAAATGTACAAATGTCTACCTTTGGTACAGAACTACTGTTAGTCTTTTTATGAAAATCACTGCAAACCATCTTATACAGTAATATATATTTTAGTAGGTACTACTTTAAAATTGATAGAAATGAATGTTAAACATAGCAGCAACAATGACACCTAATGGCCAGTTGTGCTACCATGACTTAACTGAAGTATTTCATTGTGCAGCACTGGAAATTATTTTCTTAACAGTGTCTCCTCCTTTCTCAGGTCTTTCCTTTATGATAATGATGTTATATATTTTGGTGCATTTATGATATGTTCCTTTTCTTAAAGAACAAGGGGGATGTAAGTAAAGTGTTGTTCACTGATCTGTACCTTCACTTGCCTTGAAGCTTTCTAGAGCAGTACCAAGTGTGTGGTAGACTATTTCTCACCATTTCAGTAAAGTTCCCAAGTTAAACTGTTAAACCCTCATCAAACAAAGAAATCCCATAAACCCCACAAACCAACCTTTTAAAGTGAAGCTTCTTTCTACTGAAGTTAAAGTTATACTATTGCACAGTAATAAATTAGAATTTCTACAGTTGGAAGGGATGCTTAAGGATCGTTGAATCCAATTCTCTGCTCCTCCCAGGACTATTTTAACTAAACCATGTGCCTGGGAACATTGTCCAGATACTGCTTGAACTCTGTCAGGCTTGGGGCTGTGACCACTTCCCTGGGGAGCCTGATCTAGTGGCCAACCTTCCTTTCAATGAAGAACTTTATACTAATGTTCCATCTGAACTCCCCCTGATGCAATTCCATCCCATTTCCTCGTGTCCTGTCACTGGTCACGAGAGAGAGATCAGCACCTCCTGTTTCACTGCCCCCCTTGGAGGTGTTTGATGTTCTTGGATTGAGGCACCCAGAGCATTGACTGCAGCAGTGCAGTGTAGATGGGACAGTCACCTCCTCAGCCAGCTGGTGATGCTGGCCTTGGTGCACCACAGGGCAGAGGTGGCTCTTTTGACTGCCAGGGCACGCTTGATCCACACTGGACTTGCCATTAACCCAACCCCCTGATCTCTTTCCATGAGGAATATTGGGAATAACAGTATTATCTGAGTTCCCTGGATGTACTGCCTCAGCTGTGCCCACTGCTGTGGCTGTGTTGCTGTAAGAGCAGGGCCCAGCCTGCAGCTGGCACTGGGCTGGCAGCTGTTCCATTGCAGCTGTGTCTGGGCAGCTGCTTCAGTTGTGGGTACAGAGCTGGGAGGGGACAGGGTCTTCTGTGAGTGGAAACCATTTCTGTCTAGTTGGAGCTGCAGTGCCCTTCCTGCCAGCTGATGCTAGCACTCCCTAAGAGATAGTTCTAAGGCAGGGGAGGTGTGTGTGCCTGACATTCCTGCTGGCCCTGCCCAGGTTCACTCAGCCATTGTGGCTCTCTCTGCTGCTCTGAGGTTCCCCTGGTCCAGGAGCCCTGCCTGTACTCCATGCTGGAGTGCTGCTCTTCCCATGGTGCTGGCACAGAAGCTGCTGTCTTCATCACTCCCCAAGAGCAGCAACAGTCATAAAATGCTTGTATGTCTCTGGGTTTTCTGTCCCCTCACTTGTAATATTTATTGGAGACTTAATAGACAAAAGTAATAACAGTGTGTGCCATGAGAAACACTTCCAATTCCTCACTAGGTATAAGTTAATAAACTCCAGATAGTTAATTTTTAAGTTTTATATTTAGAGGAGCATAAAATTAGAAGGTTTTAGTGTTCGAAGATGAATGTGAATATAATGAAAAAGACTTGCTAAAATCATTCAGCAAAAATAAATACGAGATTACGCCCTAAAACAAGTCATACATTTATTCTTCATCTATTTCGACCTGTTAATATATTCCTTATACTTTAAAGGCTTTTTTTATAAAGAGAAGGGCCTTATATCTCTTTTTCTTCTGTGATTTTGTTCTGTTTTTATTTAGGATTTTTTGGAAGCAATCTCCCAGATTACCAGAGATCAGAGATTATGATGTTCATTATGAGCAAAGTACCTGTTCTGGGGACAACTTCACATTCACTGGATCCCAGTAACCTTGGGTTTGTATACCCTACATTTTTAAATTTTAAATTAAAAATCTAGTTTTTAGAATCCTGATAAATTAAGAAGTGAAAAACATTAAGAAAAGTGAAATGTAAATTCTCACTCCTTAGAGTGAGAATTTCCTACAGTATTAAATACTGTACAGAATCAAGACAAGCTCGTTATGTAGAATGTGAAATCAACCTACAGACATGTTACTGATAAGAATTGCTTGATTGGAAGGCTGTTTATTTTTCACTAAAACACTCTCTGCATCTGTACAATTTTTTTCTGAAATTATGTACTTAATGGTTGTTAATTCCATTTCTTTTTATATGTGAGTTTTGAGGATGAGAGGAATTCAATTATAAATACTTTTTTTTCAAATAGCTACATAATTTACAAACTATTTTTAAGTTAGCATTTTTTTTAATTCTGTACAAATTGACTTCAGATTGAGAACTAACTGCAGAAATTCCAGTGAATTTTGGATTTTCCCTATGTATTTAGAAATAGGAAAAAGCTGTAAGTGGGCAGACTTAATAAACCCACAATTTAAAGGTTGCCCTACACTGAATGCTTTTCCTTGTAACAGGGATAATTTTGTTTAAAGACTGCATTTCCTCAGTATGGGGAAATCACTAAAGAGGCTGCAGCTGTTCTTTCCAGATGTGAATGGACACTTTGCACCACATAAATGATCCCCTGCTAGATTAAGTAGGAAGTCATTGTCATTCTCCAGCCTCTTGATAGTTTTTCATACAGTATCCCTGCAGAATTGGATGCTATTCCATGGAAGGTACAAATCTGTGCCAGGCAGTTGTCACTCATTATGGAGGTATCAAGAACGAATCCATATAAAATTCTCTACTTGGATGAACTGTTGGGGGTGGTGGTTGTTTGGTTTTTAACTGTGTAGTTTTCCATTTATGAGATTCTGAGCAGTGAAGGCTTTCTGATTGCTATAAAGTCTTGTGTTCCTCAGAATTTTGGTTTCAGCTACCCAAGATGTGAGTGATACAAACAGCCAGGATTGTAGCCCGTTAAGGCAGAAGTTTCCACTGTTGTTATGTAGAGGAGACTTTTTAGGAGAGGGTTGATCTTCCTTTGCACTATTTAATGGACAAAATGGATTGTACCTTTTTTACTTTCCTGAAGAAAGCTCTTTGAATGGAGCAATTTATTCCAAGTGCACTTTTATCTCCTAAGATCTTACAAGAATAGTCACTGTATATCTTTAGCTATTTGGCTACTTTTAGTACCTGCAGGAGGGAAGAGAAAACAGATGAAGAACAGGTCAGATAATGTTTCGTGTACCTTCCTGTGATATGAAAGTTGAGGAGTCTTTCAGTTTTTCTTACTGATTTTGCTGATAACTTTGTTCCAGTCTCAAAGTTTTGGGGTCTGACTTAAAGAAAAAATGTCCATATTTCTTAGAAGACTCAACTGCATTTTAATCCAGAAAAAAATTTCGGTGCTGATGCTTGTGAAAATGACATCAAGCTTGTAGTGGTCTTACATTTTAGAGATTTCCGAGTAAAACATAAAGCTTCACATACACAATTAAATTTTTTCTTCAACTGCATGTGCTCCATTTTTAAGCCTTCCTGTAAATGTCTTTCAAAAACATGTAGTTATTGCAACTCAGTTGGAGATATTTTCCTTTATCTATGATCATGCAGCATCCCTTCCAAGAGTGCTGTATTCACTTGTCAAAAATGAGATTAATGTCTAGAGTAGAATAATTTTTCAAAGATATGCAAGAAAACCTAACTTCCAATTTTTTTTCTGATTGTAGAGATTTGGGAATCAGGAGGATTCAAATCATGTTATTGAGATCTTTACTTATGGTAAGCCTTCTATGATCAGTATACTATGTTATAAACACACAGTGTTTCACTTTATATATATATTTACATGTAAAAGTGCAGTATAACAACATTATGATTATGAAAATAAACATACATTCATATTTCATAGACCTGTAGTTCTAATGTGTAATATTGTGTAATTGTGTTGGATTTTTCCAACTTACATTACAATCAGCACAAGAAATATGCCTCTACCTCTTAGAGCTCTTCAGTGAATGTCTGTTAAAATTGGATCTGCAGATCCAAAAGAATATCCCAGAGTAGGTTGAGTTCTGCCAGCAATACTGGGAGCATCAAAGTGAAATCACTTTTATCACTGAGCCTGGAAAAGTGGTAATTAGTAGAAGGACCAATATTTTTAAAACCATGGGAATGGATACCTCGGACACTGTTGTTCTTTCCTTCCCAATGTTTTCCAAGTTTCTTGTAAGGTGTGATTGAATTTTTTATCACAAATACATTTTTCAACTGTAAATCTTCAAAGAACATTTCTGGAAATAGACCCAGATGGTAAAAATCAGAAAGTGGGTAGTAAAGGAGGCTCTTGCCAGTAGAATCCTGGCCTGTTTTGTTGCAGAAGCTGAAAACTGTTTAGTGACTTAAATATAGGGGAGTGACTTCACAAACTAAGGCAGAAGAACGTCCTGAGTTTCTATCCCTGCTTTGACATTAAACTCATGTATGGTGTTAGGCAAATAGGTTAAACCATTCTTGGCTTGTCCAAATTTGAAATCTTAGTCTCTGGTTTGCAAAAGAGCTGGGCATTCAGAGTTGCAATTTAAGGATAGAAAACTTGTTAGGAAGGTCCTCAGGTGGTCATTTTGCACATTTTCTTCATTAAACATAGACTCAGGTATGTCTAAACTGTTCCTGACAATATTCATCTCATCAGTAGTAAGATTCCTTTAAAAGAGGTAAAAATTGTGTTAATGATTTTGGGTGTAAGTATGCTCTAAGGGAATCAGAGTGTACATGTGGAAGGGATTTAACATTTTGGACATTGAATTTTGGTTTACATCTCTTTTAGAATATGGAAGTAAAATCCCATAATGGCACAATGGTGTGAAAGTAATTGTTCTCATGCTTAATAAATTAGCCATTGCTAAATATTGTGGAAAAAATCCAGCATTGTACATAATGTATCTTTTACAAAAGAATAATATTTCATAACTTTAATTAGTCTGTTGTCGTGCATACACAGGCAGACAAGTTAATGCTGTATAGGCAGTTGAAATCTGGCACTTCATTAGAAGTGTGCACGTAGTTTTGCAGCCTTGCTGCTTGTGAAATGCCTCATTTTCCATTTCAGAAGGATTGAGCAGAGGTGCTCCTGTCAGCCACGTCCCTGTGAGCCCCTCAGTTCAGTTTAACCCAGGGGTGCCAGGTTCCACCCAGGCACTCAGGCACTGCCCCAGGGGAGAGGGGGAACCAGGACAGCACCAGGGAGAAAAGCGGGTTGAGATGAAGACAGTTTAGTAGGTGAAAAAAGGAAACCATGAAAAACAAAACCAAGAAACAAGAAAAAGAAGTAATAATAAAAGTAAAAAACATGTAAAAAAAACCCCAGTTGCTCACCACAAGCCAGCTGATAGCCAGGCAGTCCCAGAGCAGTGGCAGCCCTCACAAACTGCTGCCTTCTGCTGCTGAACATGACACATTTTAGTGTGGGATATTCCTCTGGAGCTGTGTAAGCCCTGCTCAGCTGTAGCCAGATCATCTCTGTGTTACCAGCACTGCTTTGGTCACAGAGCCAGAACACAGGACATGAGCTATTGTCCAGAAAATCACCTGGCCCAGCCAAAACCAGCACAACAAAGTTCACATGTCAAAGCTGTAAGGTGTGGAGTTATATAAAGAAGGTACAATTATTATGTAAGTCTTAGGTGAAAATACTATTGTATTTATTATCATTAAATTTGGAATAATTTTGCTCCCCTCATCCTCAACAGGTTATATATACTTTGTAATACATTTTGATATTTTAATATTCTGGTAACTTCCATTTTAAGGGGTGGTAAATTTTAAATATGTCTGACTGCTGTAGATCTTCAGCTAATTAAAATTTGAATTAGTAGTTAGGTAGAAGTTGGTTTTTTTTCTTTGTGTACCTGCAGAGTTTGCTTTAATTAAAAGTAAATGAATGAAACAAGTCAGAGGCAGTATAAATTTTTAAAACACTATGATACCAGATTTCTAAGAAAGTGATATTTGCTTACTTCATGTTTTGCAATAAAGCAGTATCTTTAAATCTTTAAAGTGTTCATATAGGCCTTGATTTCTCATTTTTTATTTCACATGAACTTGCTGTACCATATGTGAACAGCTCATAACCTGAAATGGAAAAATTTCTATTGTAATTATTGGCTGGAATTACTATCATGTTCAATTTACACCCTGCAACTTTTCATAGGCCATATTAAAAAAAAAATCATAAATCATACCTTTATTTTTTGATTCAGGGTGTTTTTGTAAAGAAAGGTTCCTGAAAAATTGTTTTAATGTGGGGGACTTAATTTGAAAATGTATGCTTCCAAATTCATACTGAGGTCAGGAATTTTCAAAACTAATACAATACTTCAGTTTGAGTCTGCTTGCAGATGCCAAAGCAAACCCACTAAAAATTGAGTGACAGCTGCAATCAATTCTTATAATGCAGTAATGACACATTAATCTATTTCCAACAATGAACAGGTGACTTCAGGATACAAAGCCACAACAATAAGTAATGCACTTCCTGCCCCCTTTCTGGACCCATTGCTGTCTCCTTCACTCATGGAAGACTCTGAGCTGAGGCAGCTGGTCCTGGAAATCCTGCACAACATCATCGATCGGCACGACAACAGAGCCAAGCTCAGAGGCATAAGGTGGGGCTTTTTATTTATTGCCTACTTGAAATCCCAGTTTGTTACCTGAATGACAAGTACTGTTGATTTTGAAATGTTTTTGCTAATATGAATTATTAATGTACTGTTTTGGTAAATGCCCAGTGCTCAGTGTCATTTATTCATGGCAAGTGATTTGCTGGTAGGCCTCAGAGCATAGTACCTTAAATAACCATTAAAAATATCATAGTCCTGCTGATATTTTATATTTTATAGACAGAATTTTATTTTTATTTTATGTAGATAAAAAAATACACGGTTGTCATAATTCTCTTTCTGGTTCTCCTTGAACTGAAATTTCAATATCCTTGTTAAGCATAGATATAATTAAAATGGGAATTGGGTCAAGATCTGAATAGTTCCTGTATTCCACATTTCTTCATTTCCAACTTTTTTTTTTCCTTGCTAAAACAACACATTTCTTTCATTTGTAGAATAATACCAGATGTTTCTGATCTAAAGATAAAGCGAGACAAGATTTCAAGGCAAGATGTGAGCTTCATGAAAAAGGTAATAGAATAAAACATCACTTTTCTATCTAGAAATAAGTAACTAAACTTGTGGTTTTGTTGTTCTTCTACAGTTGTGGTTTTGCAACAAGTCACAAAGATCAGTTTCAAATTATTGTAGTCGACTTACAGTGATTTCAATGTTGAGATGCTCTAGATTCTTGAAAGATGATTCCATGCAATAAAATTTTGTCTTCAGTTAAAAACTTTATATGCATGAAATTAGTACAGTATATATCAAAACCATGGTTTTGAAAAGATCTCCCTGTTAGATTCCTGTGCAGCATTTAATTTTTTCTCAGTAGCAGTTTTTCACTTGTATGACTTTTATTTTGCTGTAATTTTAGACAATTTTGTATTTAGAAATCTTTTTATAACTGTGGAACAGGGACTTACGTCTTATATTTTAGGTGAAGATGTCAAAGAAAGTTAACTTTGCACAAAACAGCTCTCTCCTTAAAAGATTGTTTTCACAGGACTTTGTACTAGGTGACTTCTCAATATATTTGGTTCTGAAGAAAAACAGGGGCTTTTTAGATGGTACTTACATGGAATAAAATTACTTACAGTAGACACCTTGTTTTTTATGTGGGAAAAACACATAAAGCTGTTACTGTGCTCTGTCATTCCTGACTGTGGTTTATCTGTGTAGCTATGTAAATAAAAAACAGAAAATACTGAAGTAGGTCAAAATTCTGCATATGTAATAATATGCAAACTGGAATTGTACAACATTCAAGTAACAATGCAAGATAAATGTTCTTTTTAAGTTAGTTCAGTTATTATTCTTTCTAGTACATGTACAACTGGAGTAATACAAATATAAAAAGTACTCCAACATTGGCAATTGTTAGTAATGTGTCTTTTTAAAAGTGAATTAAATTTTAATTTCTTAATTTAATATCTATGATTTAAAGCAGTTTGAATAAGATATATTTTGCTAGATGAAAGTTGTAGGTGTCAAACTAAATATTTGAATTGTTAATATTGATCTGAAAAAAGAACATAACAGGAAGAGATTCTTCACAGGTCAAGAAAAGATCATATGGACTTCTAAAATATATATTGACCCTGGGAAAGGAAGTCAGTCAATGGTTATCTGTGTGATATTGCTCAGGTGCATATCATAAGTGTAGTGTTACTCACCTGGTGTAGATGTGCATGTTATCAGCCTGCTCTTCTCAGATGCTCTGCATAATCAAAGGAGAGGGATGAGGCATCTCCAGAAGTTCATTCATTATATGATTATATCATTAATATCTGGATGACCATTTAGGCTTGTTTGATATTACATGGGGATCCTGAGGAACTTGTGTATCATACCCAGGTGGAATGGAAGCAAACATTGGCACAAAACTCTTCATCTCCAGAGCACTTCCTCAGTTTATATCTGTCCTTTCTTTGAAGGGAAATATTTAACCTGTTGCATTTTCCAGTCTTCTAGAAAGGTACATATTGAGAAAATCCACGTAATCATTTATTTTCCTATTTGAGTGCAATTCTATGTCAGTGGGATAAAAAATGTCATTACTTTTATTTTCCAAATATACTGTGTCTTTCAGCAGCTAACCTTTATTTTGTAGTAGTTTTGTGCTTTGCTAATAGCTCTGTTTCCTTCTTTTCTAAATACAGTGTGTATTTGAAGAACTCATTGATTTTAGAAGTAATGAAAATACCAACGTCATTATTTCTTAAATGAATATGTCCTGTTTGAAAAACAGAGGTTGAAAATCAATCTTTTTTTCCTTCTAGAGCTTAATTAATATGTCTAGAGTTAGTCTTCAGATCTTGAAAATTCATTGTGTCAGCTGACAGAGACTTGTGTTCCCCCACAGATTAAGAATGCTGAGGTAGTACTGAGCTCTGTGTTCCATACAACACCTGCTGCTTATCCTGTTTTTCTTGTGTTTATATTTTTCTTTTGTGTTGAGGTAATAGTTTCTTTACAGAGGTTTGGTTAGGCACAGTGTTTTGAGGAGAAGAAAGCTGCTTTTGAAGTGGAGAATCTTTCATTAAATGACCTGTGTTCTTCACTGGAGCTGCAGCCTCCCTCCACACGTTGGTAAACGAGCCCTGCTCACCTTCAGAAACACCTTCTAGCAGGACTTTTTCTTGGTCTGCTGTTTGAGGGGAGTTGCTTAATGAACAAATTTGATGTCTTCACAAGGATAACACTTGAAGCTCATCAGTTACTCAAATGTTCTTGAGAATATTTCAAGATTGCTTTTTGATTTCTCCTTTTCATAAATTGGAAATACTTTTTTTCTAGTATTTCAACAGGAAATGAATTCCAACATATGATATTGTGCAGTAATCATGAAATTCTCTGTAACATCTCTATCTGCACATTTATGCATAAAATAGAACAGTACAGTGTTTATAAAGAAGCTGTTGTTAGAAACTTGAGGTCTACTTGACTAAATATGTACTTCTTTGTCTATATTTCTGTACACATGTATTTTATCCTTTTATTTTTTTTAATTCTCTATCTCAATCTAACATCAAAGTTGGCCCTGTCTGGAGTTGAGAATTGGACTAGAAGACCTTAAAATATCCTTTCTAACCTAAATTATTCCATTATTTAATACCCATCTTCCATTTTATGTCTTTTACAGCATGGTCAGCAGTTGTACAGACACATCTACTTAGGTTGCAAAGAGGAAGACAATGTCCAGAAAAACTTTGAACTTCTGTTTACATCTCTAGCCCTTACCACAATTGAACTGGCCAATGAAGAAGTGGTTATTGACCTCATTCGATTGGCTATTGCCTTGCAGGTATGAGTCTCTGTTGGGTTCATTGACTGACAATTAATTTGTGTTCTTGGAGATGTGAAGAACTTGGGGGGTTTGTATATTGACCTTCAAACTGGAAATCTCATCCTTCAGTCTGAGCTTGATTGATCATTAAGGAAGTGCACTTTGTATGTACCAATTACTAATGGGGAAACTTCATCTAATCAGCTTTGCAGCAAACTTCCACAGCATGTGCTGTTCAGGAAAAACAGCAGATGTGGAAATTTGTTGAAAAACATTTCTTAGAATCACTGGTGCTCATTAGCAGATTGACAAGGTATTCTCTCAACCTATCAGCTTGTATTCTGTATAAAATGTATGGACTGTCTGCACTGGGGATGAAAACTTCTGTATAACTGAGTGGTTGGTAATAGTTACTAAACCAGGCTGTTTAATCTTACCTTAGAGTAAAATTCTGTCAGTGTCTTAGGCTTTATTCCTTAACATTACCTTAATAGGTTCAAATATTAACTCATACTTGCATACAGTCCTCAGGGAAACTGGATAATTTACTAAGTTTATCTGTGTTGAAATCAAAAATAAAGTAGTGCTAACATGTGCCCTGGAAATTTGATGAAATCAGGCCCTGTATTCCCAGTTCCATCTGTCATTAACCCCATTCCCAAATGTGCAGCTGCATTATAAAACATCTGAAATGCTGTGTGCATCCTTAATTTTAAAATAATGTCATTGAACCAAATCCTTACTTGATGGAAATGACATTAGGAGTTTTGCTAGAGCAAAAAGAATGCAATCTGATCAAACATAGATGTGCTAATATGCATTAAATAATTCTCTCTATTTTGCTGTATCTGTGATTCACACTGGTCATCTTTATTATCAAACTGCTGTTTCTAATTTTCCTGAGAAAATGTTATGCTCGATAGGTGGTCAGGACAAGAAACTACAAGTCATTAACTTGTACTTCCTGTCTGAGAAACAGAATTTTGAGTTGAGTAAATTTATTTCTCTTCATAATGGTTGAATCTTTTAGGCTCTCTAACTTCAGATCAATATATTCTACTTCAGTAGTGAACTAAAAGACTAGAATTTAAGATGAGAGATATCAAATGTTAAGTAATAGCAGATAAACATCATATATCAGGTAGTGTTACAAATAATAATTTTGACTTCCATATATTGAGGACAGCCTGCTAACTTTGGAAAACATAATACTACTCCTTGCATTTCAGGACGTTGCCATCATCAATGAGGATAATCTGCCAATGTTTAATCGCTGTGGTGTCATGGCATTGGTTGCAGCATATCTAAACTTCCTGAGCCAGATGATTGCAGTTCCTGCCTTTTGTCAGCATGTCAGCAAGGTAACCCATGGTTAAATAATTCAAGTCATTTAGAACACTGTCTACTGTAAAATCAGTAAATAACTTGTGTCAGATACTTGCTTGTGGCATTGGTCTCCTGTATTTGTGTCCATTGACATTGTTCTTGATCTTCAGCCTCTCATGGCATTACTTGCTGACCCTTAAAATTATAAACAAAATAATCTTCTCTCAAGGTATAGCATTTTTATTTTGCTTATGGCAAAGTCAAATCTCCATCTGGTATAAGACTTTATGGTCCCACTATCTTTGGTAAAACAGTATTGACGTACACAAGACTGTGAGAACCAGATTTTTAATGTAAAGGATGAGAGCAACAGGCTCTTCCATGCTTAAAAGAAATCCCAAATGCCTCATTTGTGTTGAGGTCAGTGTTAATAAAGGTTAGGTATTGAAGAAAACAACTATGGAACTACTCCATTTGTACTCTTTGACTTGGTTTGTTTTTTTCAGGTCATTGAAACCAGAAGTGTGGAGGCAGCTTATTTCCTACCAGAAACAATTTTCAAAGACAAATGCAAGTAAGTAGATAGAAGATGGGAATTAGTGGACAGTGACATCCACTAATCATGAAAATCATACATCATTGAAAAATGTTCCATATGTGAAAAAAAAAAAAACAGGTTTTATGGTGTTCTGGACAGGCAGAAGAAACCCAAGTATTATAAGTATGTACACTTATATGGAAAAAAATGTTGGTTTCAGACTTTTTTGTTGTAGTCAGAGGCATTTATGCACAATAGAATGCTCTGTGTGCTAACACAGCAAAATAACTTTTCACTGAGTCACAGAATGGGTGAGGCTGGAAGGGATCTTGAGGTCATCTGGTCCAAGCCCCCTGCTTAAGCCTGGAGCAGACTGTGCAGGAACACATCGAGATGCTTTGGAATATCTCCAGGGATGGAGACTCCACAACCTCTCTGGGTAACCTGCGCCAGTGCTTGGTCTTCTACACCTTCACACAAAAAAGTGTTTCCTGATGTTCAGTCAGAGCCTTCTGTGTGTCAGTTTGTGCCCATTGCCTCTGGGTCTGTCACAGAGCAGCACTGAGAGGTGCCCTTCCACCCTCCCTCCCTTAAGGGAGCTGTACACACTGGTGTGTGTGTACCCTCTCCTCTCCATGCTGAACTGGCCCAGGTCTCTGAGTCTTCACTGGGAAGATGCTCCAGCCCCATAATCCACCCCAGTGGGCTCCCTACAAGTCCTGGCTAGCCCAGCTCCTGACAGCCCTGCAGAGCTGAATAAAGGCCATGGATCTCCTCCCTTGACCTCCTGGTGCACTCCTCCTGGTGCAGCCCAGGATACCTCAGTCTTCTTTGCCACAAGGGCACACTGCTGGAAAATGACAAATATTATAATTAGTTAATTACTATTTGTATTACTGTTGCTGTGCAGGTTTTTTTTGTTTTTATTTAACAGAAATTCTATTCTCTCAAGATGTAGCAGAGTAGGTGAAGAACATATTTCAGATAAACCAGAAATGTTAAAGTAATCTAAAATACTGCAGAGGTTTTCAGTGGACTAATTCTAGGTGTATATTTATTCCTAAAAAACTGATGAAGCATTATTTCCATCAAATCATTGCCTTTGACCCTTCTTAGTGGCTCACAGACATTAGAAAAATATTTTTCTTGACCAGAAAATATCTACTGGTAGACAATAACTTCAAATATATGTTTTGACAGTCTTCCAAAATCCTTAGAGAAGGAAGAAAAAGATTTGTTTTTCCTGACGAACAAGATTGCGGAGTCATTAGGAGGCAGTGGATACAATGTGGAAAGATTGTCAGTTCCATATGTGCCCCAGGTAACAGGTAAGTGATGATTAGTAGCAGCACCACTTAGTACCAGTTAATAAGAATGTTTTCCTAATGTGTTGTGTGCCAATGAAATGTAATGTGACTGCTTGGCAACAAAACCTAATCAGATCATTTTGTCTTCTCAAGGTGTTTTTTTTCTCATTAGCTACTGTATTATTGCTAAGAAGTTTCAGCTCTTTGTCCTTTTAAGATTTATTTTTTCCTTAAAGAATGGAAGTGAGGCAGAAAGTCCTAGAACTCACTTTCACTCTTTTTAATGAAGTCTTTGCTTTAAAAAAATACCTGTGCTAACTTGATCTAGAAAATGAGGAAGGAATATACAAGTCAGCTTGCTTTATCCTTTTCATGGAAACATTGGATGAAAGATACTTCTGTCCTTTTGCCCTGTGGTCTTGTGCTGATTTATTTGCCTTGGTTAAATTCTCAGTGAGCACATGTTAATTTAAGCAAAAATGAGATGTCTTCCTCCATCAGATACCTTTGCAAGCTTAGTGTCAGGTAACAGTGGAAATAAAGTGTTGCCTGAGCAGGGTTTGTAGGGGTTCATGCTGCACAGGCTGAGTGAATAATGTGAGAAGGACTAGTTAGTGTGTGACATTTGTATGCTTTTGGCTTTTAATATATTTTCAACAGCCAATTGAGCAACTTACTGAGAAAAATTTATTGAAGAATTAGGTTTTAATCATGTGTGTTTTGTGGCTGTATATAACTGGTTGCTACTGTAATAGATGAGGGGATACCCCAGCCCAAAGCTTTTGAAGTACCAAGCAGTGAAATGTGATTTCTGTATTCTCTAGCTCACACACAGAAAGAACCAAAGTACAAACAGACAGGGAAGGCCAGATGTGTTGCTCTTGCAGTCTGATTCAGAGACACTGCTGCCTGCTCTTGAATATAATCTTTTAGATAATTATTGTGGGAGGAATCAAGTTCTCCAGATGGCAGGTGTGGTTTTGTTCCAAATGCAAGCAGGCACATTAGTGATATGTTCCAGCACAGCCACACTGTCTGTTTTCTGTTACTGGTTGTCTTCTTCTAAAAAGGGTAATTTTCCTATACTTATTTCTTCTGGCATATAAAAAACCAGTTAACATTATATTTTGGTATAGGCAGAAGAGGTGGGCAGCAAGTGTGGAAATGTTACAGGCTTTGAGTGAATGAGACTGGAGTGAGGAAGATAGCCTGGTTTGAAATTTATGTTAAACCTCTTCTAGAAACTCAGATATATTTGTACCCAAATGACCTCAATAAGGTTTACTTTGCTAAAATTGCATTCCCACACAAGAAGAGACGTAAGTTGTGACATCAGCGTTAATTGGGTTTAGCTGAAAGTGTGTGATTAACTGCCTCTGCAGGTGATGAGAAATTGCCATATTTTATCCTGAGTCTTAGCACATGTGAATCAGATGGGTTCAGGGATTTTGTAATTTTTTATAAAGAATGTTTTTATAAAGAGCAGCAACCAAGACTTGTTCTTTGATTGTTGGCATAGCTAGTTAAGTTCATTAATCTCTGATACTGTGGAATATTGAGCTTCCCAAGCTTTTCCTTTAACTAAATCAGGACCAAGTGAATATTTTGGAATTCCTAAGCTTTTCTTTTTTTACTGCAATGAAATATTTCTGCTATTAATATTATAATGCTAGAATGTAGTGCTTCAGAAGAGATCATTAATCTTAATTAAAAAATTATCTATTTTTTTGTATATTCCTGTGAAATCTAGGGTTGAACACAAAAATCCAGTAAATATTTAATAGTAATTATTTCTGCTATTTCCAAATATCAGTGATACAATGCTTAACTAATAGAGACATAATTTTGTCCTCTTGTCTTGATACTTCTTAACAACTAGAATGACATATTTGAAAATTTTTATACCTGTTTCTCTTTCTTACTTGCGGGAGGGAAAAAAACTGATAATTTAAAAGACTTTCAATCATTTTTTGTCTATACATATGTATATGTATTTAATTCAACTCTATTTCCATCAGGCAAAAAACCTCATAAATGCAAACACAAGTGGAAAGGTAAAAATGAGCTGTAGGTCAGCCTGCTCTCCTGCCTGTGGTGTGTCCCTATAGGATGTGCAGTCACAAAATGCTTTTAGAAGGCCTAAAGACCTTTAGGCCAGAAACTGTGTTGTACTTAGTGGACTTAGTATTTCCTTATGCTTTTTTTTTGTTTGTCCCCTTGACATGCCTGTAGCAATGTTAGCTGCTGTGGGGTTTGTTGTTGTGTTTACTCATGATTTGGTACTTTACCAAATGATAGTTTCCTGTTTTGTTTTCCTGAGCAGGTAGTAGAGCCATAGGTATCATTTTTGTGATGGTACTAATTACCTCCTTGAGTGACATTACAAAAACCTGTAGAAAGTTGGAAGAAGCTCTCAGATGTTTAAAGAATTGTGATTCATCTTAGTCACTGGCCATTCAGGATAATGACTGCACAAAGAATAGAGTCCCTCACCCAGAAAAAAAGGCACCTGAAAGATCATCTTGTTCCAAGCCCCCTGCCATAGGCAGAGACACCTTCCACTATCCCAGATTGTTCAAAGCCCCATCCAGCCTGGCCTTGAATGCTGCCAGGGATGGGCCAGCCACATCTTCCCTGGGCAGCCTGTGCCAGTGCCTCACCACCCTCATGGGACTATCCAATATCCAATCTAAATCTACCCTCTTTTAGTTTAAAGCCATGTCCCTTGTCAGAAGTGATGGATCCCTCCTGGGGCAGTGAGGTGACACACAGAGCTGCTCCTACTGCCCCTGGGACAGCCTTGGCAGGGGCTGGGGCAGTGGGTGTTGGGGCTCCATCACTGTCCTTGTGCCCCTGGGCTTCTTCATGTGTGTGGATGAACACTGTATCTTATAAGAGAAAAAAATGGTAAATCTCACAAATTGGTTTGCCCACTTATGTTGAAATTAGAGATGAATGGGCATATTTCATATGCAAGTTTAGTGAGGCATCCATTACAAAAATGAATTCTATCCAGAGTTGTCCCTAAAATGTATCTTTTGGTGTTTGTGTGTGAGTTGTAGAGAGAGCAGCAAGATGGCAGCAGAGATGTGGTTTTGTCAGATGTTTTCTCTTGGGAGCTGAGGTGCTTTTGTCAGATTTGGAATGTATTGGGTCATGTACCAGTGAGCCATCAGGGATTAAAAATGCAGTAAATCCTTCAGAAAGCCATTTCAAATGCTCAGAGTCTCTGAGAACCTGGCAAATATTAGTAGAATTCAGGTGTTTTTCACTAATCTTGTTCTTTCACTGCCTCTTGATCTTAAAATGACATTTCATTTATGTGACTTCTGAAAGTTATTTCTTGGTTTTTAAAAGCTAAACATGTTTAGCTCTGCTGAATGAATTCTGTTTGTTCATGCTCAATATTTGCACTGCAAAAGCACTTTGCTTGGCTAGAAGTGGTTTAAAAAAGGTTCCAGAAGAATCAGCATAAATTACCTTGTCATGGGAGAATTTTACAGTCCTCATTTTTTTAGTGTCAGGTGCCTGTTGCTGCTTCTAACTGTGCAGTGCAAGTCATCAAATAATAATAGCAAGCTCCAAATGGCTTGATCTTGGCTAAAATCTAAAACGTGACTTTGCAATTCATGTTTTTGTAAATGAGATTCACAAAAAATGTCAGGCCACTCAAGTGTCTGTCAGAGGATCTTTGTGACAAGTCTTAAAATGTATTTTTACTGTTCATTAAAATCTTTTGTTAATATATTAAATGTCAAAAAGGAGAAATGTCCTGCATTGTCCTAGGACTGCAGTCACAGAAGGAGATTCCATCAACTGATGGATCATTTGATCATAATCTCCTTATGCATTAATTAAATTGTTGTGCTTCTTTTAGTATCAGCACAGTTGGCCCTATTCTGACAACTTTTTCGGCCAGCTGGACCTGCTAAAATATTTATAGGAAGTGAGAAAAGGAGAGAATTTTTTCACCCAGTAGATTTTTAGACTTGCTGAATATGGTACTTGTAGCAACAAGAATAAGGAAGGATTGTTGTTCATTTCCATTCAGAAATCTTTATTTCTTCAGTGAATCATCTTCCAAGAAGCCCTTTTTTGTTTCAGAATAACTTAAAATTAAGACTTTAATATTTCAATTTCGCAACCAAAAAAAAAAATGCATGCCTTTGTAAAGGATTTTACAGCTATGTAACATCATATGCTGTTATTTATTATTCATTTAAATAAAATTCAGTTTTTAAAATTCTGTACTTTCAAGGGAAAGTTGATGAGATCTGTAATGAGAGGAGGGAGGGTTTATAAAAAGGTTATTTTTCTTCATATTTAGTAAATTAGAGCAGTAACTATCATTTTTCACAATTCAAATGATAAAATAAATGATCTTGGATTAAACAGGCATATGGAAATAAATCTGCATCTGATGGGTAGAAATTTGACTGATCATATTTCAAGAGTGTTTTGCAAAAAGTGAGATAATTTCTTCTTCTGCTAGATGAGGACAGACTCTCTAGGAGGAAGAGTATTGTGGACACAGTGTCTCTTCAGGTGGATATTCTCTCTGGCACTGGTGCAGAGGATAAGGTATGAAAATCACAGATTATTTTAAAGCAATATCTTGAGTGGAGGGAGAGGGGAATGCAAGTCAAGTTTTCCCAGAAGTCAAATATCTGATTATTCTAGCAATGTTAACTACTTGGAGGGTTGTTTTTTTTTTTAAGTTGTGTGTTTGCAGGAATGTGTTGTCAGAGACACTCTGCTGATGTTATTGTATAAAATAGTCAAGCATTTTGTCACTGCAGTTTTTACCAATAGCACTGTAGATTGTGGTGTAGCAATACATTTATTTCCATCCTGTCAAATTGTATTTTATGAGTAAATATTCTAAAATGTTTTCTTTGCCTTTTGAGGGATACAATAAATTTCAGCATCTGTATCTCTGTATCATTTGAAGTATTTGAGAGACTTGTTCAACAGCCTGGATCTGTGAGATAAAAGCCTAGAAAAATAGAAGGCTGGTGGGAGACCTGCAATCTCTGAGTGGAACAGGTTAAGACTGGGCAGCCTGTGTGCTCCAGTATCACTGTCCCCCTCCAGAAGAGTTTGGCATGCAGCAAAAGTCACAGAAAGGATAAAGTAGCAACAAAATTCATATGGAGGGTGCAGGAGCTGATGCTAATTATCCCTTAGGAAGGCCTCATTAATATTAAAATTATCCCACATCATTTGACACTTCATGTGAAGTATTTCTTGAAATAAATTTCTACTTCCACTGAATATTTTTCAAGGTTCTGCTGATTTTTATTAACTAGATTTTTGCTGGCTGCAGTGGAGATTAGCTGTTGAAATTGAGGTGTTTGTACTTCAGATGAGGTACAGATGATTGCTACTTTTGACATCTTCAAGCACAAACTGCCTGGAGACATGAAGCAAAATGTGTGGACTCAGTCAAGCTGAGTGTTAGTTAAAAATTTAGTATTAAGCTGTAGTGAAAGCCTCAAGCTTTACTTTAGACAGAAGTGATATGTTTTGCACTATTATTATTATTACTATTATTATTCATTTCTGCTTTGTGCTGATGATACCTCAGATGATCTTTTATGTTCACTTCTTGCTTTTGTGCTTTAGCAAGGATACAGATAAAAGTTCATGAGAAATAATCAAAAGGTATTTGATAAGTGAGACAATCAGATCTCTAGCTTTCTGAAGCAAGTAAATGCTCCTCACAGGACTGAGTCTGCTTGACATTAGTATTCTTTTTTAAAATCAGGCATTATATGTGGTTACATGTAATTGAACAAGTCCCTTGAAAGTAGAATTAGATGAGAGAAGTTTCCATTTCAGATTTCGAGTTATGCTGATGTTATGTCCTTTCTGAAGTGGATATAGTGGTTGTAGATAAAATCTTTTTATGGTTTCTCAGCTTAATGTTGAATAATTAATTACTTTTTATCTCTTAAAAACAAGAATTTTATTAATCAGGAACATAGGAAGCAAAGTATTCCTACTTTACTTGCTTTATGAGGTTTGTTTACAAGGCAAAGGAGAAAACAGTGTTTTCCAGTTAGCTGACTGCACCTTCATACCTATATATAAAATCTGGTTCTCTTGCTGTATAGATTAGTCAGTATAGCAATCCATAACCATTAGCAGAACTAAACTGCAAAATAACAAGCATAAATCTTTATGATGGAGAGGATTACCTGCTTAATTAATGGAAGTTTTAGGACATAATGATGGTATAATTTCTGCACTGAGATAGAAGAGTGTTTATCCATAAAATGGCTGTTGTGGCACACAATACAAATGCAATTCTTCTGTCAGTGCACGCAGAGTTTTTTGTGGTGCCAAGTCTGTTAGTGAATCCTGTTCAGGAAGGTGAGTTACTCCATAGTTATCTCCCTTTGTAAGGTGAAAGCACTTGTAAATGCAGAGAGTGCTTCTGTGGTATTAATAACCAAGTATAATGCAGGGTAGTAGCAGCAACTAATGTGGAGGTTAACTAGCACTATGAAAGGCAGCCATAAATAACTAACATTTACCAAATGATGGTTGTATAAAAGGTGATTTCAGAACCTGAATACTCTTCATGTGTAACCCTAGCCACGAATATTTGACAATAAAAGGTGTTTCACTGTTTATTTATTAACTTTTATTTATTCAGAGGTAGAGAATATGTTCTTGTTAAGTAAAATCTGTTAGGAAAATATAATTTACAGCTGCAGCTCATTAAATAGCTCTCATATAAAAAGGAAACAGCTACTTCCTTTTCCCTTAACAATAGTTCAAGCCAATGAATTAAAAAGTTGAAAGTATTAATAATCTGAATGGCATAAAGGAACTTTTTGTTATGTTACCTTTTACCTTAAGTCATATTGGACTATTGTAAAGAGTTAGTGTTTATCAGGAAAAATAAAAGTGCTCCCTGTTTACATGCTGGAAGGATTGAAGTGGGGAAGTTCAAGCCAAGAAATCTGTTCAGGTGAAGACTGTTCTGCCATCTAAGCATTCTGCCTTAATGCCATGAGAGTGGCTTCACTATAAATATATTGACTGGTATAGAACTAATTGAAACACTTTGGTAATTTTGCATCCTCAAGCAGTTCCTTATGAGGATGTACATCTGCAGCAGCAAATTGATATTCATATCAGTAGGTGAACAAATTTTCTCAGTGTATCAGACATAGCTTGTAAGGAAGAGCTCTTTAACTCCAGTGTTTATGATGTAAGCACCAAATTATTTGGATCCATCAAGGTACAGTTAGCCTGAAGCAGTAACCATTTTCCACTCTGCACTCCACTGTCATCTCCTATTTTAGTATCACATTGCTGGTAACTCCTGGAGCCTCAGGAAGCTGTTGATGTCATTGGCAACAGCTGTCTGAGAACCAGTACTGAGATTTTACAGTATAGAAACACTACAACTTATTCCTGGCCTAAAGGACCCTTCTGCCAAAATCCAAATCCATTTATAGAGTATTCTTGCCATCGGGCATCTTGACTCCAATTTGGAAAGTTTTCCTTGATCTCTTTTGATAAAAACTTCCTCATGAATTTCAGTGGCTTAAAAATGTGAATTAGTGATCTGTTGGCTGTCACAGAAAGTCCAAATAAAGTTATTAGAGACTAGTAAGGCACAAAATTTCTGGCTGTCTGGGCCATCTGTGTTTATCATGTTCCTTATTTTTTAGAAGCTTCTATGTTATAAGTGATGAATAAGGAATTTTGTTTCTATGTGTTTAGGTTGATAATACTGAAGAAATCACCTTCGAAGCTTTGAAGAAAGCCATTGGTAAGATTTATTACAGTTGTGTTTGTGCAGCATAGTTCTCAATTATGGAATTGCTGAAGCAAAAGGAGAGGCTAGGTTAACATAAAATACTACTTTTGTTTCTTTCTAGCTAGTAAATTTATTTAGAACTCCAGTTATTTATTTCTAAATCTCTGGAATTATACCTTGATGATGTTAGTGAATTCATTTTCTGAAGTTAATGGGACTGAATGAAAAGCATCTGGAAATGCCTGTCATCTGTTACATTTGCAGTACAGACAAAGCTATAAATGTGAGATAGTCAGGTTACATTGAGTGGTTATTTATGAAGCAACTTGAGTACTTCCTATGTATTAAGGTTTTTGGGTCCCCAATGCATTCAAAAAATAGATTGTAAATTACACATGGTAGATATTAAAGTACTAAGATTTTTTAAAAGAATATTTTTCTGACAAGTGACCTGGCTACGAGAACACAGAATTATCCAGATTCCTTATTTCATATTACTGTAAGTAATTGCTCATTAATGCTTCACAGTCTACCAAAATCCCATTTAAAATATGGATTAAACATTGATGTTTAGAACAGTAGACACACTCTGAAGAGTAATTTAATCTGACAGTATTCCAAGTGTGCCTAATCCCTGAGGTACTTAAATTCATTAGGTGCTGGAAAGTTTCAGCTGCTTGTAGGTTCAGTTAGCTTATGGAGGTTGAACTGACTTTTCCCAAATTCTGACAGAAAACTCTGGCCACCTGTCAGCATGATATTGGGAGATTCTTGTTTTCCTCTTGAATCTGAACCTATGTGCAGTAAGTGAGAAGGGCAGGAAATAAAGCAAAAGGGAGCCTGGATGTTACTTATAACTAAAGACTTAGTAAGAAAGGGGGAAAATTGGGTCCTAAAATCATCTCCCTAAAATTTTATCTGCATTTTGCTTTAGGAGCAATGCCTGATGACATCTCACTCGAAAATGGTTGCATCACTTCAAACAACTATCCTTGTTCATTTCTGGGATGCACATTTTATATCTCTTGTACTTTATAGGCAGAGATTGCATTTGTCTTTATTTCTTTTTTCATTATTCTTTTAAGATAACAATGGACTTGAAGAACAGGAAAAGGAAAAAAGGCGTCTTGTGATTGAAAAGTTCCAAAAAGCACCATTTGAAGAGATTGCAGCTCAATGTGAAACCAAAGTGAGTTTCTGCAAAATGTTAGCACTGAGGATGTCATGTAGGCATCCGTGGACATGGGCTGACTGAAGGTGGTTTAAGTTGTCACTCACTGCTGCTGTTACCTCTTCAGGAGTTCAGTCCTTGTTTTGTCTCCACAGCTATTACTGTTGGGACATTCGAGTAATCTGAAGTGTGTTTTTGTTTGTTCCTTAGACCATTTAGAAGGTAAAGGGTAACTTGTACATTCTTCACCTTAATATTTTCCTTGCTCTCTTTGAAATCTAGTTCACAGTCCATTCCTATTTCATTCTGGATTAACTGGAGTAGTATTTAACCCACTGTGTATTTTAAATAACTCAATGTATTTCAAGTTTGTTAAATTCCTGTCTGCAACAGAATTTGCTATGTAATTCTTGGCACTCCAGGACAGGCTCACTCAATCTCAAATGCATCTTTAAGGCTCAGAATCCTTGCAGCAGTGAGAAAGGGGATTAAGAAGTGTGGCCTAGATTTACATGTGCCAGTGTGGAACACACTCACCTGAGTATGGCCTGGTGCATGCATTGTAGCTCAGTTCAATATCTAGGAGTTAATAATTCAATTTTATTTTTTTTTCCCCTAGGCAAACTTGCTTCATGATAGACTGGCACAGATACTGGAACTCACCATCCGGTAAGGCTTTATGCAATAAGAATATCTTAACTGAAAAATTAATTAGAAAGCAATTGTGCCTATTTTCAGATGGTTATGTCATAGTGTTCTCAAACACGTGTAATAGGGAGAAAATAATTGCCTTAACTGAATGCTGTGGTTTAATCTTGATAGGCCCCATGTAGCCACTGACTTAACCCTCCTCAGCAGGATGAGGAAGAGAATTGGAAGGGTAAAAGTGAGAAAAAACATGGGTTGAGATAAGAACAATTCAATAGGTAAAGCAAAAGTCACACATGCTAGCAAAGCAAAATAAGAAATTCATTTGCTTCCCATGAGCAGGCAGGTGTTCAGCCATCTCCAGCTAAGCAGGGCTCTTTGGGAAGACAAATGCCATCACTCTGAATGTCCTTTTTGTCCTGCTTCTTTCCTTTTCCTGTTACTGCTGAGCGTGGCACTGTATGATATGGGGTATCCCATGGGTCAGTTGGAGTCAGCTGTCCCATCTGTGTCCCCTCCCAACTTCTGCCCCCCTGCAGCCTACACCTTGGCACAGCAGTGTGAGGGGCAGAAAAGACCTTGACTCTTGAGTAAGCTCTGCTCAGCAGTAACAGACATCCCTGTATTAACAACACTGTTTCCAAAACAAAGCCCTATACCAGCTGCTGTAAAAAAAAATAATTATCCAAGCCAAAATCAGCACACTGAAAAAGAGTACTTGTCATCACTTTGATTTTCTTCCTATTTTGAATCTTCCTGATAGTGGAGGATATCCAGAAACCATGTCATTGTGTCTCACAGTATCTCTGTGTCTATCAGTAGTATTGCAAGATGCAGTTGTTTTCCCATTGCTGCACCTGGTTGAGAAAGTAATTAGATAATGAGCACCCCAAGTAGTACATGGTGTTATTATAGAGAGTTGTGCACACCATTATGCAGGATAAATCATATTTATTAGCAGCAAGATGCATATTGATAGTTCTGTAACATCAGTGAAATTGATGATATAGATGAGAATATAAAAATCCTGAGGGCATGATAACTTCATTAGAATTTCAGGACTAGGATAAAATACTGTTGGTACTTTATTATTTTATGATATACTGTTGGTATATATATGGGGGGGTAGTTGACTCTTGTTTCTCACCTGTAAATGTGTAAAGTTATAAAAAGCAATCTGTATAACCATGAATTCTGTGTATTGGTTGTGCTTCTCACACAGCCCTCCACCTAGCCCCTCAGGAACGATGACCATTACTGCTGGACATGCTCATTACCATTCTGTTCCAGTCTATGAGATGAAGTTTCCAGATCTTTGTGTGTATTAAGTGTCTTCTGAAGTCTGCTGGACATTATTTAGAGTAGAGTACAATAGAAAGAACAAGATGAGTTTTCAAATTTTATTGTTTATTGTATCTAACTTTAATATAATGATGGACATGAGCCAAATACAGATTACTTTAGCCAAATTCATGAAACTGTCTTGAATTGTTTTATTCTGTAATATATTTTGAGTTAGGTTTTTCACAGACCATGTTTCTTCATTTTCATATTTGAGTACATGTAAAAGTCAGATTTAAAACTTGTCTTGCCATATAGGTAAATATTTCAGTTACTCTAGAAATTTGTATTGCTTCAAATTCCTTTAATTTGAGATATTAAAGGAATTACTGAAAAGCCTATTCAAGCCTTTTTTTTTGGTTGCTTTTTTTTTATTGATTGGTTTGTTGGTTGGTTTTTTTTTAACTCCTCTCCACCTCAATTCTGTGTCAAACTAGAATGCTTTTGGCTTGCTTCATCTCATTCAGTGTAACCAGTGGAGCACTCCCTGAGCTCCCTCTTGTTCATGCTGTCACAGCTACTCAACTTGTTTGGTTTGAAAACCAATACCTTACACGTGTTCAAATACAGTGAATGAATTAATAGACACTTGTTAAGTATATTTTGATGCATCACGTCAAATGCTTTTTAGATAGATACATCCAGTGTATGTCTGTGTTTCTTGCTAAAAGTTAAATCTTAAGCTTTGCATAAGAGAGGAGAAATCTCTTCTTGAAGCACAGAATTGTGCAATATATTTCATGTCTTAAGATGTATGGTTTACAGACTGTACTTTTGAAAACACTGTAGTATTTTACTGTCTGCTTTAGTATAAATACAGGAGAGATATATTTAGTATAGCAGAAAATAAACTGAGGGCATTTAAAATCATAAATACTGAAACTATATTCTATGAGACATTTCTCTGTAGTTTATAACAGCTTTTTAGTGATATTTTAGAAATTGAAAGAAAACTCAATGAAACCATTTAAAGATCAAGAATTTATTTATACATATATTTTCAAGCAAAAGCATTTTTAGAGATGCATCTCTATGTTTGTTTTTGTTTCATTTCTCAAACCTTTAAGGTAACTTTCATAGGTTTATGTATCTGAGCATTTACTATTCAAATTAAATAAAGTAAAACTGGTGGAGTAAATCATGGACATTTGATGATAATTGTCTAGGATGTCTTTATGACTCACGAAATCTTGCAGGCAAAGAAGGAAAACCAGCATTCATTGATGCCCTGAATAGTAAGTTTGAAGTCCCTTTATCTACCTGAATCTGATTAGGGCAGTGCAAATATGAATGAATGCTCTCAAATATCTCTAATAAATGTAGATATTTAATTGAGTGTTTTGGATGAACATGAACAAAGTAACCTAGCTTCAGTTAGCCCTGCTTTGAGCAGGAGCTTGGTTTAAATGACTTTCAGAGGTCTCAACCTAAATTAATCTTTGATTGTATAACTCAAAATCTGAAAGATTATTGGCCCTGCTGATTTGCTGGCTGTTTGGAGCATTTGCAAACCAACAGTATAAAGGATTTTAAGTTTTTTGAACTGTAGTCCAGTGTTCTACTAGACTAAATGCCTGATGTGGCATGACATCAGAGAAATATCAGCTACTTAAACCTATGAGATGACATGCTGAGACTTTCAGAAGGCATTCACAAAGCTCAAAAGGTAATTGAGACCTTCTTTTCAGTTTAACAGTGCAATCACAGCTGTTAGTGGATGACGAAACAGCCCCTTATCTACAGCATTCCGTTGTGATTTTTACTGCTGCAGCGTTTCAGCCTGATCAGACCACAGTCTACACATAAATAGGACTCTAGCTTTTAGTTTTCACTTTTTTTTTCTTTTTTTTTTTTTTTAAGGTAAGACTAATAGTTTTTTGGCCTGTGTAAAGAGTGTGATTTTTTAAAAAATAAATCCAACATAGGGATACAATGTAAAACACCTACCCACTCTGTCATTTTTTTAAGAATATCACTTGGCACTTTTGTAAAAAAAGAAGGAATCTAAGTAATAAAGAATGTACTTCTGTTTGCACTTGTGCAGTATGGAGACTGTGCTGTAAATACAGGATTGTTTCTGTGATTGAATTCTGTTGCATGAATGCTGCATGTGAAAAAACTAGATTCAGCATTTCACGTTCTGTTCTGTTGATGAAGTATTTTTCCTTTCTGGTGATGGTAGGTTTCCATGTTTCCAGTGTTCAGTTTGGGAAGTGCAGGTGTTGTGCAGGTGTAGTGCAGGGAGTGAAGAGCTTGTAACACTCTGTACCTTCATGTGATATTTTTCTTCCTTTATGGAAATTCAGGGAGTCTGTAAGTTGATAATTGGTCTACTCTGGCCTTTCTAGACATATGGGAGATGAGAGTGACTGGAAAATGTTTTGTTTTGGTAGTTACTGTTATTTGAGCCAATGAATGAAACCAAAAGAATTAAGAATGCTGTTTGTTGTACAGTACAAAGCTGCTTTGTTTCACTTATCTCTTTATGTTCTTCAGTCAAGCTGCAGAACTTAAAAGCTCCTTATGCAAACTGGCCCTGTGTTTTCTTCAACACTCTGAGCACTGTCTTAATGGTTATAATTGGTACCCAGTTTCAATGTGTTCCAGCTGTTGCTTGGGGTTCTCTTTCCTATTATGTCATCTTGGGGAAAAATAGAGCTTTTGGTAGTGAGTCACTTTAAGATAAATTAAATTCATAGTAATTTTAAAAGGTAGAAATAGCCTGTTGTCCAAAATCAGAGTAGGGCTAATTTGTCTGTTGTTCCAATGGTCATATATTCTGTACTGTACGTGATGAACCAGTTTCAATAAATGTAAGAACACACTGTGCAATCTATATTTAAGCAATAAAATAAGCCAAAATTTAAAAACTCATTTTTTCTAAGGTGTCAGTTAATTTTTATTGCTCACAATTTATATGTCAGTTACTAAATTTTTAGCATTTAAAATAGCCCTCAGTTTGCAAACCTTTTTTTTTTTTTTTCCTCAGATACGACAGCATTGCATTGTTATTAAACTACTACATTTATTTAATATTAAACCTGGACAGGCTTGAGAGGTGGGGCTCTGAGAATCTCATGAGGTTCAACAAGGCCAAGTGCAAGGTTTTGCACCTGGGGTCAGGGCAATCCCAAGCACAAACACAGGCTGGGAGAGAAATGGATTGAGAACAGCCCTGGGGAGGAGTTGGGGATGTTGGTGGGTGAGAAGCTCAGCGTGTCCCAGCAATGTGCTCTGACAGCCCAGGAACCAAACAGTGTCCTGGGCTGCAGCCAATGCCCCAGGGCAGCAGGGCAAGGGAGGGGATTGTCCCCTTCTACTCTGCCCTTGTGAGACCCCACCTGAGGTCCTGCATCCAGCTCTGGACCCCCAAAACAAGAAAGATCTTGACTTGCCCAGAGGAGGCCACAGAGTTGATCAAGGGCTGGAGCATCTGTGCTAGGGAGACAGACTGAGCTGGGGCTGTTCATCCTGGAAAAACATGATTTCCCCTGGCTTTGGGGAGACCTTGGAGCACCTAAAAGAGGATTCAGGAGAGCTGAGGAGGGACTTTGGGCAAGGGCATGCAGTGATAAGACAAAGAGGAATGGCTTCAAACTGAAAGAGTAGGTTTAGATTTGATGTTAGGAAGGAGTTCTTTCCTGTGAGGGTGGTCAGGCACTGGAACTGGCTGCTCACAGAAGCCCCATTCCTGGAAATGTTCATGGCCAGGCTGGAAGGGGCTTTGAGCAACCTGGTCTAAGGAAAGTTGTCCCTGCCCATGGGACAGGCAAAGAATTCAGTGCTTTAAAAAGTTAAAATATTGAAGTAGGAAATATTTGTAGATTAGTAGTTAACAAATTAGTTGTTTGCTTTTGGGAAACAGCTAGATTTTGGCCAGCTGTGCCCCAAATCTATGATGTATGAAAAATAGGGTGTAAAGTGACTATGAGAATGAGAGAAGAAAGAAAAAAGCTATGCTAAATGTTTCTTTTTGATCTGCTTGTCATTTTTTTATCACTCATCTCTGATTACAAATAAATGTAGCTAATCATGACTAGAATTATTTAAGACTTCACTTTATCAGCACAATTCATGTGGTAGTAATTAGGGCACAACTTGAGTATTAAACCTTTCCTGAAATAAGGGATACTGGGGATAAAAGCTCAAAGGATTTAATGACAACATTGCCTGAACAACAGCATATTTATTTTGTTATGTTCTTTTACCTGATTGATAAAATGATCCAGCCCTATCTCTGCAGTCAGAAAATTCAGCACCGTTGAGTGAATATTTGCATATCCATGAAGGTAGTAATAATTAGCAGGAAGAAATGGGAATTTATTTTAAGGTGCAGTGTTCAGAGCAGCAGCATCACTTGTCAAAGACATGAACTGATGTTATTGTTACTCTGCAGTGCAATGCATTCACCTGTTTACAGGCCAGTTTTCCACATTTCAGCTCATTATTTGTCTCACTTTTTCATTGCAATATTTCTTCATAAATGCTGTGAAATGTAAAATAGCTTTTCTTCCCTATAATAGAAGTTGATAAAAGTTGCAGTGTAATGCTGATCTCATCCTCAGCATAGGACAAAAATGGGCATTTTGCAGTTTTAGCATTTTGCTTCAGTACTGAGATGTTCTTTTTCTGTATAGCATAAAGGGAGACTTAATTAAAATTGTGTCTGCAAATAGAATTTCTCATATCACTTATCTGACCTCTCTGCCTTCCCTTAAATAAAGTCTTTTTTTTTCTCTTGGGTTTTTCCCTAGTGCTGATGGTGTAGCCACTGGGATCCAGAGGGATTCATGTGACAAAATACCTTTGGGGTTTTTTTGGGAAGTTTGTGTGGTGGGTTATTTTGTTTGTTTGTTTGCACTTTGTGGGGGGAGGTGGTAGTGTTTGGGGTTATTTGTTTGTTTGGGGGGTTTTTGCACTGTAGGAATCCTTTGCTTTTTAATGTAGGAAAAATACTGAAAGGGGCGAATCACCAACCAGAAGTTTATAGAATATAAAGTGCTCATCCAAGAACATCCACAGGCATTTTCACCTGCTGTTCTCACACTGTTCAGCTCACACAGGATCAGATGCTGGGGTTTAGTGAACAGCTGCAGGATCTGGAAGAACACAGGCAGCATCTCTGCAGCCAGCACGAGGATACAGTCATTGGTATTTAGGAATACTTTGTGACTAAGTTCAGCCCTGTAGAACAAGATGATGGAGAAGAAATCCAGACCTTTCAGAGCAGCTGAATCACTGAGAAGTTTGTAGCATCATTTTTTGTTCTGGGAAGTGTTGGTGAGTCATAGAATGGGTTGCGTTGGAAGGGATCTTTAGAGGTTTGTCATGGCCTGCCATTACACCTCTCTCCCTTCAAGTCTTCTTTAAAAGCCTCTCAGTCAACCCTGATAGCTCATGAACAAAGACCCTCTTGCCCATGTGAGAAATATGAATCCCATCTGACACAAACCAGTCTGGTGTTGTGCTGGTCATCCCATTACCAAAAAAACCCAAATTCTGACTGTGACCCCAACCACAGAGCCAGGTACTGATAGATTGGATCTGTCTGTTCCTGCAAGGATAGGGGAAAGATGACCTGTGCTCCACATTTCCTGATCAGCCATCCCAAGGCACTGAAGTCTCTTTTGATCACCCTTGGACTTCATGTGACTTCACCACCCCCAACATGGAAGAGCATTAAGCATTAACAGTCTGAGGGCTGCACCAGGCTGGGAAGTTTCCTGCTCATTTCCTTAACTTTGGCCCCAGGGAGGGAAGAGGCTTCCCTAAGAGAAGGTCTGTCCAGCATTTTGGACCTTCTGTTGCCTTCAGAGGAGAGTCACAACTATAGGCAGGAATGAAAAAAAGGAACTATTTTTCATGTTGCTTTGAGCTTTGGTTTTGGGTTTTTCCTGCTAAACTCAGTAAAGGAAGAGTGTCTGCAGAAGGAGTTGGAGTAGTTGCAGGTTGGTTTAATTAAAAACCCGGAATACTTGGCAACCATCAGCAAGAGCCAGTCTGAACCAAGTACACAGTTAACAAAAGTCAATTTGATCATAACAGGTTTTACATAAAAAAACAAGTGAAATTATGTAGAACACTGTCAAATAATTATCTAAGGTAATATCTGACCTAGATTGATGGTCCATAGTGCTGGCCTCCCTACAGCAAGGAGTTAATACAGCCTCACACCTAATCCTAGTCTATGCTTGCATTATCTGTGTGCTGGACAGTGTGGGGCAGTGTGTGGAGGACAAGGAGGCAGTGGCTGGCTGCTGTCCTGCCCCTTCCCAGGCCCGTGCAGTGGGTGCTTATCTGCCCTCGTGTCCCCCAGCTCTGGAGTTCCCAGTGTGGTGCTGGGTCCCTCTCTTGGCTCTTGGGAATCCTCTCCTCAGGGCTCCTTCCTCCTCGCTGCTCTCCTCGGAGCTGGAGCCCCCTGTGCCTGTTCCTGTGCCTGTTGGAGCCCTCTCAGCAGGGTCACCTGGGCAGGAGAGCTGCTCCCCTCGGCACTCCTGCCCGTGGGGAAGCTTCAGGCTCTCGTTGAAGAAGGCAGAAGCCATGCACTCAGCTGCAGCCTTGTCACAGGCACACAGGAGCTTCTCACACGTGCTCCAGCCAATGCCTGAAAGAGAAGTTTCACAACTAGTGTTTGACAGCTGGCAAACTTATTTCATGTATAATTTGCCACGGTTAGATGAGCTTTTGAAAATAAAATTTTCAAATCTGCCATGAATTTTAGTCTCCAAAGTCACACTTAATTACCTAAATAAAAGCCTGACACCAAGGTGCTGGGCAGTGGAATGTTCTACTGGCTTTAGTTGAATTTGTGAATGTAAATACACAAATAGCTGACTTCTGTCCACAATTATAAAATGTCTGAATGTAATTTTCTTAGCCTGACCTGGTCACATACAAAGCACTGCAATAACCTTTGTCTCAACTAGGAAAGAAGTTCAAGTTTATAGTAAATATTGCTAATTTTTTGTAAGCTAAAGATTTTGATCTCCATACTCAGCTCTAGCAGCTCTGTCATAGTGTCATTCAGTCTGTCTTGTTGATACAGTGTCATCAGGATATGAGAATTTCCTCTTACACAAGCTTACATTTTGGTGTGTGATCAAAACATACAACTTCAGATCTCAAATTTCTTTCTGCATGACATCCAAGTTTCTTAACTTGCTCCATACAGCAGTGATGAGAGAAGCAGCATCTAAAATAAACAATAGGAGTAAGTGAAAAATACTTAAGCTTCCTGAATCCTTGAATGCTCACAATTTTTTGTCTGTCTTTATTTTCAATGTCCATTGAAACTAAAAAAATTTAGTTTTCATACCCTGGAATTTTTTTTCTGTGAAGAACAAAAGAAAAACCCAAGCTGTTCCTACTATCTTCCTATATTTGTTCCTACTTCCCTCTTCCTAATTCCTTTCGTGTCATGTGTTTAACAGGAGTGTATTCTAATTTTAAGACACATAATTACAATTATAACCATGACCTAATCTGTCGTGAGAAGTGTTCTCCAGTGTTCAAATCTTGGCTGGAAATCTGAAAACTACATTATGATATCCAGATCATGCCATCATCTAATCCAATTTTCCATGCATGGGCTGTTTTGTTTGTGTGTGAGTGCAGGAAAAAGGTGTGTGCTCTCCTTTGACCTGATGTGCCCCAACTGTTAAGAACTTCCACAGAGGGAGAGATTTCTAGCTGTAAATGCAACGTTCCCAGAGGCATTTCTATTTGTGGAATTCTCTGCATTGCCCCTCATTGTCAGCTGTGCTGGCTCTTGGCTGCTGCTCCGACAGATCTTTGCTCCAGCTCTGCTCCCTTCTGAAGGACAGTGTGCCCTGGGTGGATGTTGATTCTTTTCATAAGTCACTTTCCAAGCCACCTCTTAGCCCAGTTTCACTGTGGTCCTTATCCTCATCCATTTGATGTACTCCTCCTTCTGCTCTGCTTACCTCCCATTGTTCTCCTTTCTTATTTTAAATGAGTTAGTAAATCCTCTCCAAAACATTGACACAACAATAGAATGTGGTTTAGCCACATTCGAGTATTTAGTGTTTTATTTATCTAAGTGGATTTTTTTCCCCAGAATGTGACTTAACTACTGCTGCATAGCTATACAATGCCCCCAAAAATGATGTTCTGATCTTCCCTGGCCCATGGGCCCCCAATAACACCCCCAGTTAACAGCACATGCAGAGGAGCCCACACCTGTCCAGTGCATCAGTGGGATCACCTCTTCCCTCCTGGCCACAGTAGCAGCCATAAGACTCAAATTCCTCTGGGCATCGCTCAGTTAAACAGAACAGCATTTCTCCAAGCTGGGGCAGCTCCCTCTCTGCTCTTCCATGTCCTCTCTCTTGCAGAAAAGTCAATCGCTCGCACACTGCAAAGCAAAGTTGTTATTTGACACATCATGGTTTCACTGATTGAGTGTTGTCTTGAAGATAGAAGTGTTTCCAGAGCTATCAGAAACTTTGAAGGACAACATTTTACCATCTCTAAATTATTGCTTCTGTCCATGAATTATGGCTCCTAGAATACTGCTGAGCAAGACAGCAAAAGTGCAAGGCAGTATTTAAAGGGGAGAGAGATCCCTGTGAAGGTAGGACATACAAGTCAAATTGGACTGCCATGAGAATACTTAGCAGTCCTTTGCAATCTTTCATAAGTAATTTTTTCTTCTGGAATATTCAAACTCAGCTGGATATTCAATGGTCTCTGTCTTGGTAATTCAGAAAATACAGTCCTAACTTCTTGTTCTTCAACAGTGATAGCTGGGCACTGACTGAAGGAAGACTCAATTTTGCTGAAGGAGACAATTTATTTATTTTTTTTTTGTCTCATTTGAGATTTAGTCCAATTTGAGCTATGGTGCCCCTAGACCAAATGCAGGAGTGATCTGTTGTAATGGCTATTGTGCTGCTAAGGTTTTGGCATCACCAAATTCCAATCCTAATATCTCTGTGGCTCACTCTATCAGGAAGAACTGATGTTGTGGGAATTATTCGTAAGATTAGAAAGAGCAACTTGGGTGTTCCATATCAGCAAAAAGGCATCAAAGGGGCCTCTTCTGGGGCTTTGCCAGGGAAAGGGTAGAAGGGGATTATGGTTGGATGGCGAGGGAAGGAGGGAGGGAAGGAGGGAGGGAAGGAGGGAGGGAAGGAGGGAGGGAAGGAGGGAGGGAAGGAGGGACGGAAGGAGGGACGGAAGGAGGGAGGGAAGGAGGGAGGGAAGGCTTCTGTTCCCCTGCATCCTCCTTTCTCCCATGACTAATCCCATCCTCCCTCTGCAGCTCTAGACTGATTCCCTGCTCCTGTCAGGGTCAATCCTGTGTGTCTGTCTCTAACAGAGAATTCTGCCCATGTGCCTTCTTGGGTCTTGACTCATTCATGAAAATTCACAAAGTAAACCACAGGTTCATGGAATTGATCTGTGCCCTCTAAAAGCTGGTATTTTAAAATCAAATTTTCCAGTTTGCTGAAAGGTGGGGTTGATTCTTCTGCTCTTTTCCAGTTCCAGGGCTGCTTCTCTCCGTTGGGAAGCCTAAAAAGATGGATGGAATAGTCCTTGAGTGTGGATTTACAGCCATGACAGGTCTGAAATGTCTTAGGATCTCTGGGTTCTCTGAGCAGGAATTGGAACAGAATCAGAAATGGTGAGAAAAAGTCTGACTGGCAAGACTGGCAAAAGGTCAGAATGAAGAGCAGGAAAGTTATATTGCTGCTGCTGCTGCTTATAAAACAAAGTAACTTAAAGATGTGATTAAATTACTTCCAACAAAAAACAACAGTGAGAAACATTCCCCAAGCTCATTCTAGATACTGCACTTTATGAAAAATGTACTTACAGGCTAATAATAAGTAATTTTTATAGGTTTTACTGACAGCATATTGGCAGAAGAGGTTAACATGATGGAAGCTTTTGCAGATGTCTCCACCTCCTGTACTTCTAAATACCAATAATGTATGCTTATCTAACTGGTTTAAAATAACTATAATCTTTTAAAGTAATACATACCTGCTTTTAATATAGAGGTTGCTGAAAAATTCATCAGATGTAATGGGGAAAAAGCCCTTTATTTACCTTTTCCTGCAGGTCCTCTCTCAGACAGTCCCAGGTCCAGAGCTATTCCAGAGAAAGCTGTGCTCAGACCACCCCTTGCAAGGTTTGTCTCTGGAAAAGACAAATGCATAATTAGATTTGTGAAGGCACAATAAACTCTTCTTTCAGGAGTGTGTCCAGAATTGCATATTCTAAACTATTTATCAACTGGCAGTCTTTAAAATTTGTTAATTCTTAGTGGGAGGCTGTTTATTAATGGTTAGTTAAGTTTTCCTGGTCAGGTGGCAGTGAGCTGCCCTTTCCAGGCATTGTATGTAACCTCCACATTTAGGAACATTCTGCATATCCATGAAAAATGCTGATTCCTCAGAGAGCTGTGAACAGGAACAGGGGAGTGCTCTAAATTAGAAAAGGTGAAATTCATTTTTCACTTGCCTTTTCCCTTGGTCCTTGCAGGTGTTCCTGCAGGACTCTTGGTGGTGGGGACAATTTTGCCTTGCATTGAGTTACTATCTCCTGGGAATGAGGCTGGGGACGTGGTTATCTCTTCCACTGGGACCAAAGCTTCCATAAATCCATCTTCTTCTGAATAAGCAGAAAAAAGAAAGAAGAAGAAGAAATAGAAAATAAACAGCAAGATTTTAATTTTAGATAGCTGGTGAGAGTAATATCCTCAGGCAGAATGAGTGTGAATTGATGGTCATAGAGAAGGAATATCTAAGAGGAAAATTGGAAAAGCAGAGTTTCCACTCTGGTCATTTATTCACAACTCTTGCCTTTCAAAAGAAAGGATGGTGTTAACTAAGATCTATTTAACTGCTGATTGTCTGTTTTTTTAAAATTCTCTATGTACTGAGACAAAGTGCTGTCCCAGATGCTGAAAATCATGTTCTTTGCTGCTTAGTCAGCTGTACTGAGAGATAAAATACAGATGAGATGTCATGAGACGTCATTTGCTGATTAAATTGCTTTAAAGTGGAAAGTTTCACCTGAAGTTTCTAAAACTGAGGGTAACATCAGGGAAAGGAGGACTGATGCAGAGCTGGGTGACTGAAGAGTTTACTGGGTTGTAACCACAAGAAAACACTGAGGGGAAAATAAGTTGACAAATAATTGTTTTCAGGAGATTCTTTATCCTAAAAATTAAATTGGTATTTGGTTTTAGATTATCTGACACTCTATTATTGATCAGGAATGATTTGTTGAATTCGGAGGTACTTAAAATATTTTTTCTTACTTTTTAAACCTTTTTTTTTTATATAAACTAATTTATAAATGAAAACACTTATCAAATTTTTTTTTTTCTAAATGTCAATGTGAACAATGTGGCATTTCACAAAATAAATACTTTGAAAATAGTAATGGGCATGTATTTTCATATTTTTAAAGTTTTCCTCTTGAATTCTTTGGCTGAATTTATTAATTAGACTAAACTCAAATTCATTAAACTTGTCCCTCTGATGTTCTGGTTTTAGTATATGTTGAAAATAACCTGTCACAAGATAAGAAAATAGTTTAAAAGAAATAAAAGTACTGCTAAGAACACAACAAAGCCCATGGAAGGTGGCAGAAAGGGATCAATAGTCACACACTGGTTTTGATAGCTCAGCAAGGTGCACATTTTATGCCACTTTGTTTGGCAGTGGAATGTTGAAATGAATGTGATCCCTGCTGGATGTAGAAAATAAAACCAGAGTTTGGGAAATTCTACTCTTTGCTAAGAATGGATATCACAAATAATCTCCTGGGAGTCCTGCAGACCTGCAACACAATCCACAGATATTCTGATACGTTCAATTTAATGTAGGAGAGCATTTAGTGATTTTGACCAGAGCTTAGTATAGCAATGCCAAATTCATTGGGGTGGGAGACATGGGTGTATTGTTCAGACAGTGTAAAAAATGACTGCTTTCTACTCTCCACATGCAATTTTCTCTGACATTTTTCTGGTGGATTTCAGCCTGCCTGGATAATCCTTTCTACACAAAAGGGGCCACAGGAAACTTCCAGGTCCACTAAGGTGCTGCATTTTCAGCTGTTCCTACTGGTGAGGCTGTGCTCAAAGCAAGGACACCTGCAAAAGCTGGAACAGGTTTTAGACTGGGAGAGAGTTCCATGAAATTATCTATAATAAAGCAGGAGGCAAAATCAAAATGAACCCTTCTGGCAGCAGATGCTGTGAATGTAATTTACAGAAATAACCATTATATCATAAAACCTTGTGTGAAGAGGCTTTCAGAAATACTTGGATGAGGAGTGCAAATGAGTGGCTGAAGGCAAGGAACAGCTAATGCTTCTCAGCCAAGTTTTATTGTTTGTGTATCTGCTATCTGACCCTGATCTAAATTTGATTCTCCAGCAGCCCTGGTGCTACCATGCACAGTTTTAACTGTGATGCTTTTAGATGAGGAATTGCTGTGTCAGTCAAAGAAAGAGGAAAACTGAGGGTCACTGACCTTTTATTGACAGGATGGGGGGAGCAGGAGCTGTGCCTCTGTGGTCCCTTGAGGTAACTACAAAAAACAGAGGCATCGTGGTAGTGACCTGTCTGCTGAATTTCTGCCATGCATTTCTGATATCACTTTTAGTTAAAGTATTATAAAACTTAACAAAAAACGTAGCCTGGATTTATAAAGATGGTAATTAGGAGAAGCAAAGTGTTTTGCTGAAGGATGTGCAAGTCAGCAGAAGAAATATTATCCAGAAATTCTGTGCTGAAGATTTTTGACTGTGACACAAAAGAGCTTCATAAATGAAAATCCATCTTCACCTGGATTCAAGAGTGCCAAATTTGTCAACAAAAGCTTAATGACTCTTACCTCTGGCTTTGGAAGTTGCCAAGACTGTGTCACGGGGCTCAAAAGAAACTACTGTTGAAAATAGAAAATGTAAACTCAGGAACCACATTGCCAGCACAGTTATGAAAAGTCAGGTTGCTGAGAAGAGCTTTTTCTGAAAACAGGAAGATTCACACATATCATGGATAGACTTTTGCCTTTTTATCTCAGTGGCCCATTGATGGTTAGAGATAAAGTGATACTAATTTATAAATTAATCTCCTTGCGTGCTAATAATGTACAAAACACTAACACAGGATTCTGCGATTCTATGAAAGAAGCATAAATATTGCTGAATTAGGAAATTGAATATTAAGTCCATTTGAGAGACAAATAGACTAAGCAGGAGTAGGTCTGGCATCCAGTGCTGTGCACAGGAGGATGCCATGAGCACCTTGTGTTTGCCTGCACTGAAAATCAGGTATGGCTGGGCAGCCATAAGACCAAAGAGCTCCTTAATCTCCAATTTATTTTCTTTACCTGATAAAATGATTTTCATTTGTCAGCTGCCTTTTGATAAACTATAAACATAGCTATCAAATTATCTAAAAAATCATCTCCATATTTTTTTCTGTGTTAGGATGTTGTGATGTGAAGAATAACTTGTTTGCCTTTGAATGAGTTTCTCAGTGATGCTTTGGTTTAATGCAGCTTCCACAGTTGTCAATGTTGAAGCTTCTTTGGGCTTAAACAGGGAGACAACTGGTTAAATAGTAAGTGGCTCTCCAAATGTCTCCTTCAAAGACTGATTAGAAACATTATCTGTATTGTTTTCAGCTTTCTAAAATTCATAATACAGGTTTTTATTCCTTGGTATTACTTGGAGCCTTATGATAGACTGTGCCTCATTAGGGGGCAGGAGTAGTTGTTTTTTCAGGAAGTAAAAGATTCCTACAGAAGTGCAAATACAGGTGCTCTCATTCCTTAAGGAGCTCTGTTTTCTATTACAAATTGTCCCAGAAGCAGATAGAAAAACATGAACACTGAAGCTGCTGAGAAGCAAGAATGAAAAATATGGTAAAAAACTACTCTGATAATACAGGAGAGGTATGAAGGAACACCTAGCACTTATATTCAGCATAAAGCCTTTTCAGAAACCTACACTTGTGCATGTGCTGCTATTTTACAAAAAACAAAACAAAACAAAACAAAACAAAAAACAAACAAACCCACAAAACTTTAAATGTCAGAAACATTGCTTCTTAAAAAAGAAATCTGTATAGTTTTTGTTATTGCAGATTCACACTTAGAGCAATGGCACACACAGAGGAGCACCCTAAAGCTTGAAATCAGGTTCTTAGGTTCTCAAAAAAATCTATCCACTCTCCCCATGCAAGCTGTTCTCGTGGAAAGTGTCCCTGCCCACAGCAGGGGGTTTGGAATGAGATGATCTTTAGGGCCCCTTCATTCATTCTCAGCCCTTGGGAAACTTGCTGTAAACACTGGTTAAACACCTTACATGCACAAATTGAAAAATTGCACCTTCCCATTCAATCTTGAATCCATCACCAAAACATTGCATCTACTTTTACATCAGTCCTTTTAGAAGGGCAGAAAGGAAGCAAACATCTTGTATTCTCTCAGCTTTTGGAAGCTGAAAGCAGGGCTTTTTTCTCTCTAAGTTGCAAACCTTCTTCTGCAGATGCAGTCACAGCCCATGTTTCATCAGGCCCTTGATGAACCAACTCTGCAAAAAAAAATAATTACTCCAGAAATTTGTGGCTTAGGATGCTCCTTAGACTGTATCACGGCATAATATGATCAGAGTCATCAGAAGGAAACTAATTTCTAAATATTATTATAATTACAGTAGCAGTATTAAAATATTGCTTTAGTGTTTATACCTTGCTGATACTAAATTCTACTGAAATATAATCACGAACCTAAAATTAGCAGAGGCATCCAGGGAACTAAAACTGAATCTGTCTTTATCAACTGTGATAAAATCAGCATGATTTTCCTGTTAGCACCAAACAATTTCCCCTTTATTTTTAGTGTGTTGGATCTACCATAGTGTATATTAGGGCCATCTGATCCCAATGAAAGATTACTGTCTTACAAAATGACAACTGCCAGGCTTGCCTGCCTGTTGCAAACATTCCTGGGGCATTTTCTTCTCCCTTGATGCATTCATGAGGGTATGCAGACATCCAGGGTGTGATAAGGGGTGTGTGTCTGTCCTTAGCACTGGGGCCTGTGACTGGGAGCCAAGTATTAGAAAAACTAACGCTGCTTTTTTCACATCTCCCTCAGCCTGGGAGCTCAGAGGTCTGTCCCTGCCATGCTCTGATTGCAATCCATATGAATGAAGTTTTTAACCCAGGCCTGCTCCCATGGGGTTGGTATTTGGCCTGGCAAGGTTGTAATTTCAGCTACAGAGCAGTGTGTGACCATGGGGATAAACATCCCCTTGATCTTTAGCAGGGATTTTTTCCTTCCAGAATAGAAGCCAAGTAACTGAACAGAGTAAGCCTGTTTTTGCTTCCCAGTCAGTTTTTCAATGGTTTAAGGGAAGATTTGGGTTAGTAATATATTCAACATTTCCAGCCAGTGACCTCATCACAAGTATCATTCATTCCAGGTGGCAGAAGCTTCCTGAAGAAAAACATTTCTTCACATCTAACTGGAATTTCCCTGTTGCAGTTGTGTTCCTTGCCTCTTGTCTTATCCCTCCAGGAAAAGTCTAGCTCCATCTTCTCTCCACACCCCACTATGTACTGAGAAAAGCCAAAAGATCTCCCCCAAGCCTTCTCCTCTTTCCTCCCGAGCTCCAGTCCCCTTCCCTGTCTCAGAAGCCTCTCCTGGCCCTGCTCCAGGACAGCAATCAGTCTGCCACCACCTTCTCTCCTGGTATTCACCCAAGTAGCAGTAAATGGACAGGACATGTGAAAGAGAGACCAGATTTATGGCAGGAAAGGACACAACTCCTACTTCATTCTCCTTGGCTCACATTTGATGCCAGCAGAAAATCTGGCAGGAGGGGGCAGTCGATCAGATCTCTATTATTACCTGTAACTGGAGATGGGCAGGAGGAGACATCCAGCCCATTCAAGGAGGAGTTAATCTGTGCATTCACAAAGCATTCAATGGCATCTTTGTCACAGGTGCAGAGGAACTGTTCACAGGGATCCACAGACTCTGGAAATAAAAATCCAAACAAGGCACTATTGAAAAATCTTTTCCACCTTCTGCTTATGCCTCCCTGTAAGGTTTGTGTCTGTATTTTGTTAGTGCAAACCTATTTATATTGTGCTTCTTCATGCAAAATGTGGTCAAGTTTCATAGTCTAACTCTTGTTTTAAACACCAGTTGATGCAGCCTGGCATGCTGTCTATAAATTATTGCCTCTTTGATTGTGTCTGCAGAGTATTGAGAAGTATAGAGCAATGTTTTAGCTTTTCCATGGAAAACTTAATCCAGCTGATATGCATTAGCATTTCACAGAGTTCATTAAAGTATTCCTCCTAACTCCAAGAAGTCATAGTCCACAATCCAAGCCTTCCATGTGAGATGTGATTTGCTCCTTATAAAGAATCAGGGAAGCTTTAGAGCAGCTTGGATTTGAAGGTGTGTTGAATCTCATGTCATTGCACCCCCTGCCATGGGCAGGGACACTTGGCACTAGACCAGGCTGCTCCAAGCTCCATCCAGCCCAGCCTTGAGCACTTCCAGGGATGGGGCATCTATGAATTCTCTGGGCAACTTGTGCCAGTGCCTCACCGCCCTCAAACTTAAGAAATTTTCCCAACATAAAGGATATGAAACAATTTCCCAGGAAATACTATTTTCCCTCTTCAAAATCTCCTACCTTTCAGAGTTTAAAAAAACATTGACTTTTCATAGCTGTCACACTTCTATTTCGTATTAGTGAAGGGGACTATATAGAAAGAGCTTAAAAAGCATCACCAATATTTACATACACTTGGACCACTAGAGATTGGCCTAAATAGCAAAAATGGTTTTAATTTGAAACAAGAAATGGATATTGGATCAGATAATTGCTTAAATAGGATATAAGGGTATTAGTTTGGGGATTCTGCTCTTCTTTGCTGATATCCTTGAACCATAATCTAGCACATAGTCTTTTCTGAGAGCCAATAATTCATCAAAAATTGTGTTGCATGTTATTAGGCATTAAAGAATCCCACTGCACTATTGTCAGCATTGCATGAGATAGCTCCTGCTATAACATGATCTCTGCTCTCATTGGTGATGGGGCTGCAGCTGAGGAGTGTGCATGACCCACTGAACAAAGAATTTGATCCTTCAAAGTGCAGAAAAATCAAGCCTTGATGCCTCAGAAGATTGCTTTTCTGGTCTCTCCTCAGCATCTGCTGCATTTCTGATGTGTGGAGACATCTCAAGCAATACTCAGTGGTCCTGCAAAGTAAGGGAAATCCCAGGAAGAGGCCGCCTGTTGGAGGAGCTCTGGGAAGTGGAGGTGGTTTCTGATTAATTTGTCTATGACTTTTGGCAGGTAGACCAGAACAAAGTTCTGGTCGCAGTGAGGCTCCAGTGTTAAGCTCTTTTGGCAGGTCAATCTCACCACAGGTCAGGTTTTTAGTGGAGCAGCTGACATCTGCAGAAATCTTTGCTGGGTCCCACGTGCACTCCATCTCCAGAGCTTCCTCGTAGCATTTGCGGTGCTGGAAACAGCACCTTAAAAAGAAAATAACAGAGAGGGAAAACAGTATCAGAGCAAGGTCAGACTGTAGTGATGTCATGTGGCTCTTACACAAAAGATTCCAAGGAGAAAAGGGGGTCCATGGTGTGATCCCCAGACAAAAGAAAGGCCGAGTGCTGCCTTTCCTTGAGTCAGAGTGGTGGGATAACCACAGCTCCATGCAAAACTGAGAGGTAGGAGCAGGTCTGCCTGCTGTAGGTGACCAAACATTTCTGTTCTGTTGTGGTACCTGGGTGCTTGCAAGGACTTTGCAGGCACTTTAAATGAGAGATCCACTACCAGTGCACAAAAACTTCCCCTCAGCACTGTCAGCTCACTGACAAGCAAAGCCCCATAAGTCAGCTCCAGATATCTTGGATCCAGTCCTGTCCCAACCTTTCTCACAGCAGATTTGGAGATCTACGCTGAACCTGGCACTCATGGAGGGTTAATGGCTCTGCAAAGTAAGTTCCTGTGTCTCACTGGAACTGTATAAATGCACAGTTTTATCCTCTATTTCTTGTACTTCTATGCAACAATCACAATTGAAATGCATCATTTAGCCATGGAAAAGGGCCACGGAATATTTTTGCTTACACTGGAGTAAAACAGTTTTCTGCTGCCACTATACAACACAGGCAGTCAGAAACCTTGTGTTTTCCTGCTGTCCTGCCAACCTCAAATTGCCTACAGGGCCACTTAAGCTTTGAACAGAAATAAAAACTCAACTAAACCAACAAGTTCTTCACTCCTCTCTTTGGGTCTTTGTACAGATAAATCATCTACACAATATCTGTGTGCACTGACATCAGCAGTAAATGAAACACCAGTAAAGCAATCATCATTCACCCCAGGTAAAATTGTTACATAGATTAAAGTGTCTTGTTGTTAGATTCAGACTGAAATACCCTCATTTCAGAGAAATGGACTCAAAACACAGCTCTGTTATTGAGTTGCATTTGGCCTGGACAATGCTGAAGGCAAGGACAACATGAACATCCAAAGCCAGCATCTGCTGCCAGGAAGGCTGACACCTGCTTCTTGCCAGGCTCCCTTCTAGGGAGCCCTTCTGGGCTACACATGCATTTTTTTCATTTCCTATATTTAGAAAGAATTTCATATTAAATCACTGACTGTATTAATAAATAATAATCACAATATTTAATTTGTCTTCACAGCCAGAGAAGGAGTCCAAGGAACTAAAACAAGTGAGGACAAATAGCATTCAGCAGAAAGGCCTGAAGGCTTCTCTGCACCACAAATTCTACTGTGCCTTCTTCCAGAGATGAGGCTGAAATTTGTGAGCTCCATCAGAAACAGGGTTTTAAATACATAACTGGTGATATTAACACTCCTGACTCTGCCTGAGGTCTAGTGAGGTGTTACCATTTAAAAACTCATCTAACAGCATAAGAAGTCTAACATGAACTCCCTGCACGTATTGTTTGTTTAGAGAGTCACAATTACATTAGCATTTACTGCAACAGTTAATATAAAAATTTGCTTAGTTTTCCTTTGCAAGCAGGACATTGTAAGACATGGATTGTCTTCTGGGTCTGTGCAGGTAAACTTGGCTCCTGATTTAGATATGACAATGAGCTACTCTGAGAAATGGGAAAGGTTGATCTGACAGGCATTAGTACTTTCCAATGCCTTAAAAACCTGATGTGAGGCACTGAGCCCTTTTCTGTGGAACAGAAAAGGCAGAGACAAGCCTCAAGATTTGCAAAACTAGTTTCTAAGAAATAAACTCAGTGAAAAAAAAAAGATTTCAACACTGTGGGAACTGTCTCTGGGAAAGACATGCAAGCCACTGTTTTGGAGGCTCCCCTGAACCAAGAGCACATCTCTGTCAGTGACAAAGCAATAATCAGTCTCTGTTTGCTGCACACAGCAGTAGGAATTCTGTGCTGATAGGGAAACCTCACCCCAGGGCCACAAAACAATTTGTAGATACAAACTGGCTGTGTGGGTGATTCTCAGGACAAACCTGCTGATGGATGTTTCTGCAGTTTCTGGGTTTGTGCTGCTCTGCATTAAAATGAAGCTGAGTGAAGCAAAAGCCCAGGTGCTCAGCTCTTGGGTATCAATCCATTGAACTAACTCGAGCTCCCATTTCAGGATGTCATCACAATTGTTCAGAAAACCTTTCACAGAGAAGTTCCATGGCTTTTTTCCAGTAGCAGGGTTAGATCTCCATTTTCCCAGCCATCCCATGCTGCAGAGTGGATGGATTAATTTCCACCTATCTATAGGCTTAGCCCTTTCTGAGCTCTTGCTGTCTTCACTCAGGGAATTAATGCATTACTTTGTTGTAAAACTCATTTTCTTCACAGACATGGATGTATCTTGGTTATCTTTGAATTTCCCTTCATATCTCCTGCTGATATAACTGAACAGCTATTTGATTGTCCTGGCCTGAGATTACATATTCTCTCACTAGAGCTAGTCATTGTGGGTCTTACCTACCCCCAAATAAATCTGTCTTTTTATGCTGTTTTTAAATCATTTATACAGGTATTATGTTTTGGATAATCAAAGCAAGAGGGCATTTATTGCCAGTCAGGGCAGAAAAGGACCTCCCATGGACATGACTTACTCATCAGCTTCATCCACAGGGAGCCCTTCCATCTCAAACCGGCAAGAGCAGCCGTAGTCTTCAAAATCCCTGGGACAAAACCCAGTAACACACTTCATTCTGGTCACAAAGTTGAGAAGGGCAGGGAAGTTAGTGAAGATGGACTGTAACCAGGTGAAGTGAGAACCCAGGCAGTCTGGAAAGAGAACAGCCACAAAACACCTGGTGAGTGGAGGTGAGGCACCTGTGGGTCACACTCGGGTGATGTTTGCACGAACAGGGAGCCCAAACAAGGCACTGACATTGGGCAGTGCTTGACACCCAGCAGTGTTTAGTGCTGCAGTGGTCTTTGGGGAGATCTGCATCAGCAAAAATCCCTGTTTCATCTTAGTAAATATAAAAAAACCACCCCACAGGATTTCTATTCAGTGCTCAAGTACAACTGGAACAGGTACATACCAAAAAATAATGCAACGCTTTCCACATTTTGAAAGACTCCGTTGAAGAGTGTGGCATTGTCTAAATTAAAAAATAAACCATGTTTACTTAAAAAAAAAAAATACAATAACTGTCCCCAGACTTCCCCTGGTCTCACTTCAGTTGTTAAATCATTTTGAGATGAGTTCCTAGCTATTTGTTCACGCTTCCCTGTGATGCTTTGGAGTACAAGGATTCCCACTGCCATGCAATATTGCAGAAAGTAAAGCTTAAACCTTTCTTACTCAAGATTCTTTCAGGTGTGTTAAGCAGCTCTGGCAGGAATGCTGGCGGCTCCAGTTCTTGGCCACCTACCTCAGCAAATAAATTTGAGAAGAAAAAGATTTTAAAGTAAAAAAAAAAAAAGATAACAAATCCTGAAAAACCACAATAAACCAGCAACATATATTTATATATTTCATTATGACACACTGCAGGCATTTTGAATGTCTTCCTATACTGGTAAGCTGATTTATCAAAGACATGAATTACTTGCTCAGCTCCATCCCCACCCTGGGGAGCCCAGAACTGTGCTGGTGTGGACTGGTAATTCACACCCACTTCAGCTCAAAACCAGTCTCTGTTAAACAGGTGTTGCTGCTGAGGATGAGTTAACCCTTGTCTTCCGTTCTCATCTGAACAATAGCCCTTACTGGGACAAATTTGTAGAATTAAATAAAATTGTTTTAGTGCCCACCTATGTCCCAAACACTCTGTAATGCTGTGCTATGATGTGAAGCAGGGTTATTTTAAGTTATTTGGATTTTCAGAGTCCAACTTGGCTATTGCCTTATTGTCTCATTGTCTCTCTTCCTATAACTCTTTATATTTTAAGTTAATGATCTCCTCTTCCTTTTGAAGATTATGTGGTAGATTTGACATATTTTCAACACTTTCATTTTTTTCTGTTGGCCAAGTCTTGAATTAGAGTAAAATCTAATATTTGTTCTCTCCCTTCTCATTTTTTAACCTGTTCTTTTCCTCTGCATGATTTCACAAGACAGTGTATTAGTTTGGATTTTTTTAATCTTGGCTTTTTAGAAAAATGTCGTAAGTAAAGGATACTTACTGTCTCAAGAACCAAAATATTTAAAACTGAAAAAGCCCATAATGTTAATCCATGGCATAACTTATGTCTCAGAATAACTGGCATTAGGAAAGCTGTCCTTTTTCTCTATAAAAATTCTGGGAAAGAGCTGACAGTTGCCTTCTGCTCATCTGTTACATTTTCCTGTAATAAATATAGGTGTAAAAGAGTAATGCAGAATAGTGGGGGTTTAGATAGAATGTTTAACTCTATGTTTAGCAAAGGATTAGGAAAAATGGAATTTTTTTTTAAGATCATATGTAAGTGCTTTCTCAGGATGTCCACAAATTTTGTGGTGTGAACAAGAGGGTAACAGTCATATGCTCAATTAATTTCTCAAGTTCAGTTGCAGAATATGGCTGCAGAATTAAGTGAGTCAGAAGAGGTGCTTCCTGTGTTATTATTTTTCCTGAATTTCTTGGTCACAATGAGAAGCTTTTAGATAAACAGTAATCCATCAAAAGCATCCTTCTCTGCAGGAGGACTAAGGGGAGAAAATTGCTTTCCACAAAGCAGAAAAAGTCTCCTAATAAAGGCTGGTCTTTTCACAGAACTGGAACGAGTCTGTTGAAAGCTTTATGGCCATGAGGAATTCAGCATCAGGCAAAATAATGGCGTGCCTTGCAAATAACCAGCAATGAATGCTATATTTGTGCACAGGCGTGCTAAACAAAAACTAACCCTTATTTTCTGGCTTAAAGCCTGTATTTCCTCTGCAATGACAAACATCACCTGGGCCAGATTCTGTCAGGGGCAACTGGAGCCAGATTTGACACTGCATAACAGCACAGCTCAAACTAAGTGTTGATGAACAACCATTAATCATTCAGTCCTTTCAGCAAAATGTTTGGAAAACATGGAAATCCCATAGAGTTGAAATGCATCAGAGGAGAAAATTGACAAAACCATATTCCAGGGGTACTGGAAGCTGTGATTGCTCCGCTATCCTGCACTTGCAATTAGTTCTTCTGAGCAAACTGAATCGTGTACACCCAATTAACACATAAATGTTTGAAGTTCCCCGGGAGAGGAATGTCTGCTCAGCAGTTTGGTAAATCATTGGCTCTTCTAATCCTCTCATCACAAAGAAAAACTTTTCTAATTGTCACCAAGTCAGGATCAATGAACCAATGTTTGCTAACAAGATTGCTTACTTTTGTTTAAATTGGAGATGGGAGGAACAAGGAGAAAATACTTTCTGGAGTAATTATTCTCTTACCTTCTTTTGGTATCATGTATTTGGAACTAGTGGTCTGTAGAAGCAGTGAAAGATTTTTCTACAAAAATTGATCCTTTAAATCTCAGAAGACCCTGGGGATACCAACTTGTCTCACCTCTCTCTAAAACCCGTTAAAAAATTCAGTATGTTCTGAGGAGACTTGTATGATACATCAGCTCTTGGGCTTTCCCATTGTACACCCTACCCATGGAACTTCTTTTAATGTTCAGCTATATATAAAATTGTTTCTGCACTGCATCTCTGATTTTCCTACCTGACAACAGTTTTATGAAATGTTGCCTAAAAAAAGCCCATCAAAAAGAATCATTGCACCTCCAGTTTTTTTTTTCACCCAAAGCTCACTAAAATGTCCTGATAAGGGCATGGATGCATTCATTATAATCCTTGGGAAGCAAAAACTTTGACTGTGCCAGAAAAGTCAGAGTGCAGCAAAGCCAAACTATTTGATTTATTCAAGGTAAATCACATTAATTCCTCTCAAAAATACTATTTCATGCACAAATATTTGCTTCAGTCTCAAAGCAAAAATCAGCAGAATAAATCCCACAAAAATATAAATCAATAATCCTCACCAAATTTAAATGTGGTAACACTTTAAGTCTTCCTGTTCTGATTGTATTTAGCTAGGGGGGAAGAATCTAAACACTGTTGCACAGCTTTTTAAGGTTTGGGGGAATTTTTCTTCAAATATTTTGTCAGAAAAATGTATGAATGTCCAGATATTTTTGATTGTGCTAATAATATAAAAAATATATTTTTTAAAATAAATAAATAGTGCAGGTATTTTGGCATTTTCTGTCACTGCAGTAGGAAATGTGAATATTCTCTCTGATTTCACTCTATATAGTAGGTGTCTTAAGGTTCAGCTTCATCATTTTAACCTATATATTTTATGTTAGACTTCTTTATTTTCTGAATTGCAATGCAAGCAACCCCTCAGAAGAGAAGCAACTGATGAAATCAATGAAGGTCAGTGGAGAATTTTTCTGTGCTGAGGTCCTGAGTGTTCTCTTCCCTTTAGAAATATCCCCATGGACTGACCAGAAATGATGACAGACCTTCTAAGAGTCCTTCTCTTCACTTGCACATCATAGCTCTTACTGGCATTCCTAAAAGTGCAGAGACTGCAGAAATGTGAGATGTTTGCCCATCCCTGACTCTGGGATCAGTCACTCATGACAATAAAATCTAAAGAGTTATATGAAGAAAAAACCCTATTCATACAAAAATTCAAAAGAGGAGCTTTAGCTGGACATGGATTGTATTTCAGGATGCACTGAATGGTTTGGAGAATTAAGACAATACAAATGTATTTAATAAGTGGATACTCTCTATATGAACTTATAAATTTGGAGACTTAATGACTTAAATAATGACAAAATGCTAGCAAAAAGAAGTTGCAATTTTTTGTTGTATTTTTAACCCCACTGCATGTTTTGTTGCATCACTACAAATTCTGAGAAAAATTGCAAGTACTTCACAAAGAAACATCTTCAAGTACATTTAGGTGTTGAACATCAAAATTTGAGGAGAGAGAAGGTGTGTTTCTAAAGGACTGTTTCCAAATGCTCATACTTTAAATAGTATTTTGATATTTTGTCGAATAATCATAAAAATACATTGCCACTTACCACTGTACACCACCATGGACATAGACACCAGCAGAATTACAATCATTTTTTGTTTAATCCAAAGACAAGAAAAAAGTCACACAGCAGACTGGTGTGCCTGGTGAGTTAAGTAAAATATTAGAAAGAATGTTATCTCTTCAATCTGGGAGTGAAAAGGCACCATCTTGGGAAATCATTCTTTTGTAGCCTGGGTATATTTCTGCTTGATAAAATTCAGATTTTACCCTTATCATAATAAATGCTCATATTACAGGAATTATGAGCCTTATATGTCCTTATATTATCCAAAAGTCCGGCTAACAATATTTATTTTGGTATTACTTTGGGTCAATATACTCTATTAAGCTGCCATGCAGCAATAAAATGGTGCACTTGCAATTTCTTTTGTTGTGCAAACAGTATTCACATCTTCATCTCACAGAATGTTCAAACAATTCTTATGTTTAAACAAAGATATTGTGAAACACTGTGTAAATAAAGAGTTATTCTAATATTACATTTATGGAATCCAGTTTATCTGCAATCTATTATGTTTGTTTCAGATCACAAAAATTTGTAGTCACACATTTATTCTTATCTGTGTTGAGACTGATCTAATATACCATGAATTTTCCTAATGAGAAATATGATGTTATTTGGAGACCTTCAAGAAATGCATGCAAAAAATTCTTCTAAATTTGTTGTACTAGTATTCTTTAAACAGAAGATGAAGATTGGTTTTTAACTACAGTCACAAATTACTTTAAATTTAGAATAATTTTCCAAGTAAGTCAGGCATAGAGCTTTTTGCAGCCAAATAAATGAGCATATATAACATATATATATATATCAGTTTTCAATTATGTACCTACTGATTATTATCTGCTTTTCTGGGCTTAAACATGGAATTCATTTCTATTAGAAAATCTTGTAATATTTCATCAGGAAGTGAGATTATAAATCGAATAGATCTAAATATTTATAGTCTATTTTCCCAAATCTCTTGCCTACATTTTTGTCCATTACTCCTAAGTTACAAATACCTTATTCTACATTGTTTTCTTCCTGCTTCCCTTACTATAGAGAACATCCAGAAAGACTTACCTTGAGGGATATTATCCCAAAGCAGCTGGATGGAAGAAAAATGAATATCAGCAAAGCCAGCACTAAGTTATTTATACCCACTTGGATATAGACCTCACCCATGTGATCACTTGCTTTATCAAACTCACTTCAACCTTTATTAATTAATTCTTCCATGGGATTCCTTAGAGTCATTTTGCCCCCAGTGTATCTGGTAATGTGGCTCCAGCCATGTAAAGGATCTATACCAAGAAGTCTGTTCTGCAGGTGCCTTCACCATATAATAACTTTCCCTAATACTCTTGGCTGTAATTAAATAACAGTCATGCCATTGTTATTAATCACTCACAAAATCTCTCGGGCATGTGAATATGGCTTTAATAGCTTAGCAAGAGGTAGTGTTTGGTGATGAAGGATGAGTGGGAGGGTGCACAGCATTCCTCAGGGTTGGGAAGTCTTCTTTAATCTATCCACTGTGGCTCTCATCCAAGGCTGAGTGAAATCCAGGAGAAGGTTGATTCAGTGAGCTTTGGGAAGGCTGTTTTTCTTCAGGAAGGTGTGCTTTCTGTCAGGGTGAGACACAGCTACCCTTCAAAGAGTCCATCAACAGAGACAAACTGTCCACTGAATTGTAGCATGGAGGAGTCTGACAATTAGGAATGGTAAAAATACTTGCACGAACAAAGAGCCCTTTGTGACCTACAAGGTTTCCAGGAAGGCCTTTGACTCAGTCACCTGTCAGATCCTCATGGAGGAGCTGTCTGAGCTGGATGTGCCTGGGGAGGTGGGTTGAAAATGGACTGGTGGGGCCACAAGGGCAGTGGGCAGTGGAACAAAGTGTATTTGGAAGCCAGTGACTTGTGGTGCATTCCAGCAGTCAGTGCTGGGTCCAGCCCTGTTTAGCATCTTCATTAATGATGTGGATGATGTGGCAGAGTGGACCTTCAGCAGCTGACGCTGAACTGGGATGAGTGACTGGAATTTCAAAGGATCACGCTGCCATCCAGAAGGACCTCAACAGAAATTCCATTAAGTTCAACAAAAAGTGCCAAGTCCTGCAGCTGGAGAGGTGCAGCCAGTTTGTGCTGGGGGCCACCCATCCGGGAAACAGCTCAGTAGGAAAGCACGTGGGGTCCTGCTGGACAAAGGGTTGAACAGAAGTAAGAGGTGTGCCCTTGCAGCAGAGAAGGCTCAGGATGTCCTCCAAAGCATTGGGCAAAATGTTGCCTGCAGACTGAAGGAGGGGTCCTGCCCCTCTACTCTGCACTGATGAGACCACACCTGCAGGTGTGTCCAGTTCTGGGCTCCTCAGTATAGGACAGGCATAGAAAAACTTGAGACAGTTCAGAGAAGGGGCACAGAGATGATGAAGGGACTGGAACATCTCTCGTGAGGAGGGGACAAGAGAGCTGTGACTCCACGAGAGGAGTCTTGGCCCCCAAGACTGGATGGATTGGTTCATCAATCCAGTACACACCTGAGGAGAGGGTGCAAAGGGGACAGAGCCAGTGTCTGTCCAGTGAGGCATCACAGGAGGCAATGGGCACAGAGTGAGAGCTGCTGCAAGGGGCTGAGATCTCCCAGGGCATGGCCATGGCAGTGTTACAGCACTTCCTGAACTTCCTGAAGTTCCTGCTGGCCCATTTCTTCAGCCTGCTGAGGTCCCTCTGGACAGCAGAGTGTCTTATTCCCAGCATATACTCACTGTATCGACATTCCTGTTTATTCCATTGGCCTAACTTTCAATATCTGCTGTAACTGGTACCACTCCAATCTATCCTGCTCTTTGACATGACAGAAGTTCTTCTCTCACGCTACTGAGCACAACAGTTTGGAAGAGAACTACTGTATCCCACCTCTCCCTGGGGTCAGCATTGCTTATATTGCAACTTTTCTCTTTGGCTTGCCTTTGAACACATCTTTCTTCAGTAAAATGTAAATTTGTAGCAGCTATAGTGCAAATAAACTTGTTTAAAAACCATATTAATGGCTTGATGATATATTCTGGGTAGATAGTAGCATAATGTTGCTGCAACATAGAAAAATATGGGATCATGAAATTGATTTGGTTATTCTTTCATTTTTTTAGAACTGGTTTTTACTTCACCAGACTTGCATATAAAGGACATGTAAAGGTTGGAAGGGACCCTGAACAACCTGATCATGTGGGCTTGGAAGCAGATAATGTTTAAGGTCCCTTCTAACACAAACCATTCCATAATTGCATGTTTCTGTGAATCCTGGTGAGCTCACACAAACATATCTCAAAGTACAAGAGGTCCTGTCACTTCCTGGGTTGACACTGCACAACAGGCATTGCTAAAGAAATGGAAGCTTTTGATTTAGAAGATAATCTGCATGTGTTTAACAGCAGAGAGTCCTTCTCATCTTCAGTATTTCAGGTTGCTTTGAAATTACTTTGCATTTATTAATTTTGATTACTATGTCTCAAATGTCAATAAATAGAAATTATTTGCGTTCACTAGACAACCATGCAAATATCCTTTATAAAATAAGACTTTTAAAAGCCTTTCAATGTTTTTATTGCAGTTACATCACTTGTATAAAAAATCTCTGGTTTTTTATGCATTATTTTTACAATGCCTTGGAGGAGGAAACATTTCTAGGTTAACATCTGGTTAATACCTTTTCTGATTTCAAATATTTTCAAATAACGTGTTGGTTTCTGATTTTTACATTGAGAAACCAAAAAGAAAACTAAAACTTCCACCAGTCTTCCAACTTGAAGTAAAATTTCTCAGTGCTCTAAACAGATGTACAGATGTTTTTAAGGCATTTTTGCTTTAATGCTGGAAGAACACAAGAAAATATTAGTTAGAAGAGGTTTTACAAGGAAATATTAAAACATTCATGAAGGTAAAATAATACTTTTTTTTAATAATCTTTTAAAAATCATTATGAGATAAAATAGCTATCTGATGAAAGCAAATATTCTGTGGATATACTGCAAAATTCTTTGCTATATCTTTATAGTAAGTTACAGAGATATAAAGTGAAAATGTACTCACTGTGGGAGTAAGCAACTCGTTTGACTCTTTCGCAGACATAACTCGCATTTTTCACAAACCAGGAATAGTATTCAACACAGTACCTGAAGATGTAGTTACAGAAAGGAGATGCAGTTAAAGATGAGAAGTTTGTTATCTTTCACAAGGAGAGGGACTTTGGACAAGGGCATGCAGTGATAAGACGAGGAGGAATGGCTTGAGGCTGAAAGAGGGCAGGTTTAGATTAAATATTAGGCAGAAATTCATTACTGTGGGGGTGGTGAGGCAGTGGCACAGGTTGCCCAGGGAAGCTGTGGATGTCCCATCCCTGGAAGTTTTCAAGGTCAGATTGGATGAGTCTTGGAGTAACCTGGTCCCGTGGAAGGCGTCCCTGCCCAGGGCAGCTGAGTTGGAACTAAATGGTCTTTAGGTTCTTTCCAGCTCAAACCAATCTATGATTCTGTGATAAGCATGCTGACAGTATATCATGCTGCTATTACTAAATATGGAAATAAAAAGCTAGAATCCAACCTCACTGATGTCACTAGACATTTGGAAAAATGCAGCTGGGCTTTTTTCACTTAGCTGGAATACTGAAGCCAGACCAGGTACTGATCAGTGCATTGGGACACCTTTGGGTCTCAGCCAGTGGCCACAGACCCTCCAAGATAACCATTGGTGATTGAAAATCGTCATTTGGGGAAAAAAAAAAAACCTGAGGGAGTATCTTAAGCAGAAAGAGAAAGAAAAACTAGTTGCAGTGTTTACCTCATGGCTTCCTTTCTGGAATATCTTCTCTGACCGACACAGAGGCACAGTTGGAAGAATCTACAGAGCTCCATCACGCAGGGGTTGATCTTCTGCACTATGAGAGTGACAGGAGGGGAGGTGACACGGGGCTCTCTGAGCACTGCCTGTGGGCACCCTGGGGAATAAACACAACTCTCAACTACACAAAATACTTGCCCCACTGAATTCCTTGCTCTACCTTATCTGAGCTATGATCTCCAAAGCCATGTCTTCTCTACTCCAACAAATAAAGATATCCCTGCAAATACCATCCTGGGGCTCTGGGAAGGAAGGAGGGGAGGAGGGCAGGGGAGGAAGGAAGGGAGAGAGGGAGGTGGGGAAGGAAGGAAGGCGCGGAAGGAAGGCAGGAAGGGAGGAAGGAAGGCAGGAAGGAAGGCAGGAAGGCAGGAAGGAAGGNAAGGAAGGAAGGAAGGAAGGAAGGAAGGAAGGAAGGAAATGAAAGAGAGGGCAGAGAGGGCAGCTGTGGTGTGATTGTCAACTGTTTTTTCCATTTGTGTAACTAGCAGCAGGCTTTGGCCCTGTGTGGATAACCTGCCTTACCTCTGAGTATAATACCCTTCGACAGTGTAATTGCATTTCCAGGTTCACATGTCTCACACACTTTATGGCTCTGGGCAGTGCTATGTTATGTGATAGCAGAGGTTATGAAGGTTAAATTTGGACTAATGAAGTTCTGTTGAAATAAGCTTGAGTCATCTAGTGCTGACAAGAAATTTAATATAAAATGGCATTCTTGGGCAGGAGGAAAATCAAGGCTCTGCCAACCTGAAAGAGATTGCTATGAAACTATTTCCCTCCTGGCAGGGCTTGACCAAGACAGCAGGAGTACGTGAGGAGTAAGGCACAGACACTGGCAGCTCCCAAACTCACAGGCTGCTCTGAAAACCAGCTGAGTGTCAAAGGCACTACACAAGTATCAGGTGTAATTAGCCAGAGACGGGCAAGAGAGAGACCCATTTCTGCTCACCCCAGCAATTTCACACAAAAGTCATTAGGCTCTGTTCTCCTAATAGCATTTGACACACCCTGATATCTTCCTACATGGAGTAAATTAAAAATTAATGGTTTCTTGCTTTTGTGAACAGACTTCATGTTAATAACCAAACATCAGAGCATGGGGCAATGAGGTTTTAATATAAGCTTTCTCTGAAAAGTGAAGTTAAAATTGATGAGTAATAATAAAGTTGATGAATAATTAAAGCTTGCTCAAGGCCACCCTCCTACAAATTTCAGCCTCTGCAGAAGTGGGTCCTCCTACCCTGCCAACCAGGTGTTAAATGCTTTACTCAAGCTATGTGTTTTTGCCAGCAGAAATTCAGTTTTATCTAGCTGCAAATTGAACAATGGCAATTTCAATTTGGAGTCATCTATGTGGGAAAGAGAAGTCAAATAAAAATGCTGAAAGCTAAGAAAATTGATTTGGTTTTCATTTGTGACAATCACTTTAAATTAACACTGTATTTGCATAATATTATATTTGTTTAATGATTAAATTCTTTTTCAATTAATTTTCTATTTAATTTTTTTGATTGCATAGTATATTCACATCATATCATTGAAATTTAAATTTTCACCCATTCATAGTAATGCTTTATATCTCTTCTGTAATAAATTTCTACTGTGAAATGTACTTTTTTGTGTTCACTACTTAAGTTCATAAAGATAATTAAAAGTAGGAATTTATTTCAGAACTTTCTTTTCTAAGAATTCTCTTTCCTAATAAATTGAATTAGTCAAGAGACCAGAAACGGCAAGAATCACAGCTCCTGTGCAGAGATTTCCTCCTGTGTGTTTCAAATTTCCACATTATTGTCAGGGCCAGTGAAGTGACCAACTTTTGCAGTAAACAGATAGTTCTTTTATTAATTCAATATCACATCCCTGTGACACTGAGATTAAATTTTGCTGCCAGTGAAGAGCAATGTTATGGTTACTGTGAAAGATTCAGACTCAAAATATCCCTCCTTGCATGCTCTAACTTGCACGTTTACAAGTTTTATTAGTTAGAACCCATTTCTGTGATTTAAGAAATGAATTATTGGAATAATGATTCATCCCTCAGAACAATGTGGATGCCCTTTCTTACTTTGGGATCCCACTGGTGGATTTATTTTCCCAAGTGTATGATTGTTAGGATCAGGCAGACAGCCTCTTCCACCATGGTTTCTCACAGAGAGGTGTTTGGTGGCCCAAATTTACCCATCTCACTGAAATCCATGTTTCCCAGCCTTTTCACAACATCCTAAATTCTCCAGGGTCTATTGTATTGCATACCACAGGAGAACTATGGTATTCAGAGCTCTTTAAACAAAAGTAAGGTGAGAGAAAATTAAATCTGATTTCAGAATTAAGTAGCATTATAAGAGCTAAAAAGATGACCATGAAAATCAAAGCTATTTTCCCAGCATTTTAATTCCTTAGACTCCTCTGGTTTTATTGAAAGTATTAAGCCTAAAGGATATTGAAGACCCCTGCAGGTTAGGCTGGTATGTTATCTTTGCATTAGCCAGCATCTATGCTCCTCTTAGACAGTCACCACACAGAAACACATGCAGATGAGAACTGAACTTCCATGAAAATCTAGTTGATGATGATCCTTTTTTAGCTGAGGAATTAGTTTGCAGTATTGTAAACTCAGAACAATTCCAGGGGTTTCATTTGGCATGAACTGATTTCATCATTTACTTATGATAAGGTTTAAAGAATTATATTTTCTTTTGGAATTACTTTTAAGAATGAATTCTCAACCACTCAATGCTAAAACTTCCACGCAGACTGCCTACGTTAATTCTATCACCACAATATGACCCATGTTTTGAATTGCAGTTGTGAACAAGTCACAAATAAAAGAGAAGCAGTCCCTGGGACATTTTAGGGCATTTACAAACATAAACTATCACAAGCAAATTAACTGTGTGTGTTTTTTCTGCATGGGAATGTTTTTACCTTGCATTGCTTTCAATCCTGCTATTTCTGCTGCATGAGGTGCATTTACTTACTGGCAGCTGAGTAAAGCTTCAGTGTCACCCCAGGTCGGTGGGAAGGTGGCATAGACAGAACTGTGGAAGGCAAATCTAAGGGGAGGGAAAAGAATAGAACTTGCTTTGACACCTTAAAACAAAAAAAGCAGGTTGATTGAAGGAGCAGCAGAAAAGAATAAAAAACTAACCCTAAACTCACAGTTTGTTAATAAATACTTACATAGACAGTGATGTATAAATACAATATTAGTCATCTATTTCTATATATTACTTTATATTTCATAAATGTGCCAACAAATGCTTTGCTGCTATCCCAGAGCAGCCTTACCTGGCTCTGTTTGCATTTCTTTGCTGGCTTCTTGTGGAGACACTGCATCCAAAACATGGACATGTCAGCTGTGGAAACAGAGACACACACTTCCTGTTATTCATTTTTTATCTGTCTACTGAGAAGGATTGCTATGTATGAGACAGCTCAACAGCCAGAGTCCCTCACCCAGTTCTGCCAGTGACACTTAAAAAAGCCAGGATGAAATTGGAAGAACAAAAGCTGAACTTGACTAGAACTTGAAAAGCCTGTGGACTAGGGAAGGGCAGGATTTCAAAAAGGCACATTAGAGGACACCAAAAGAAGTATCTCTGTATTGCTTTTTAACAGGTCTGCTCACCAAATTTGGAGCAAAATGTGAGGAAAGATCCAAGTGGCAGAAGTGTTTGTGGGAAGCAAGACCAAGTTTTTCCCTTAAAGATAAGAAACTACAGGATGGAATCTATAGCTGATTTTGTTATTTCTGCAATAATGAACCCATTAGTACCCCAGAGTGGGTCTCTCTGAAGGGCCCTCCAACCTGCACCTCAGAGACACCTGGGCAAAGCCCAGAGCCGTGGGGCAGGGCAGTTCCAGGGCTCCTGGCCATACTCACTGGGGCTGGGCTGCAGGGCTGGGGCTGAGCTGCCCCCAGGGCTCAGGGGGGCTCTGGCCGTGCCTTGGGGCCTGGGAGCATCCACGGGGGGGGATGGAAACCACGATCCCTTGGCTCCAGCTGGCTTTGCCCACGGAGGGAACTTCGTGGTGGGGATTTCCTCCCGTTTTGGGGCAAGAGGGATCCTGGTAGCTGGAGAAGCAAGAGAGAGAGAGAGAGAGCACCAGCACACTGGGGGCGCTGGTGTCCCACAACAGCAGCGCATTCAGGGAGAATAATATCTAAAATACACCCAGAAAATCCCAACTACCCCTTGAGTCCTTCTCTGGCAATTGACTGGCCATTTCTCCATTTTGTTTTAAATATGGAAACACAGGGAGCTCCAATAATGTCTGAAATTTTAACTGAGAACAATTTAATGTGGTAGCTTTCATAAACAAAAAAAGAAACTGAAATGAGCCTGCCGGGTTTTGGCTTTTTTCTTCATGTAATTTGTGCTTAATTTCCTGAACTGCTTCACTACAGTAGAAAGAGAGAAAGGTCTTGTCTGTTTGAAGGTGAGCAGACAGGTACTGGAGGGCAGATGCTGAAGTTTGAGAACTGACATTCGTGGCTATAACAGATAATAAAGGTCAGCACATGGTTAAGGAAATGAAAAAAAAAATTATAAAAGCAGACTGACTACAGAGAATGCAGGCATTTTGTAGGAGAGAGATGCAGCTGCAATGACAAGGAGGTACAAAGTCAAGGTCGGAATTTCTATTGATTTCTACCATAAGCGAGCAAGTACAAAGCCTCGATTTTGGCACTTCTCTATCTTGTAGACCTGTAGCAAAGTTGAATGTACTATAGTTTATGAAATGCTCAAGTAAAATTTAATGTCATACAAAGAAATGGAGAGTAATACAGAAAAAAAATGACCATAGAAAATAAGAGGAAATAGTCTAGATAATCTTATTTTTTGGTTTGAAACCAATACCCAGTTTTTCTCTTCTTCTCTGCCTCTTCAGAAAAAGTATTTTTTTTTCTGGTAAAATGGCTTTTCATGAGAGTTTTTCTATCCTCTAGCTCTTCAGTGCATTACTGACATCATCTCCTGATTCAGAGAAATTTTATGGTACCCTTTATTTGGAATTAACATCACAATAAACTGCACAGCAAACACACATATGCACTTGTCTAGACATTAATCAGGGGGAACACAAATTTAGGTCAGACAATATTCGCTCACATTTAAATGTCCACACATATTCTGCTGATGAATCCAGGGTCTTGTTTGGGTCTTCCTGTGATTTCACGAAACTTGAGAAAATTGAATCTAGGTCTTTGAGGTACGACAAAACAAGGTTAGAGCACTCACTATCCACTGCATATTGTGTGAGAAAAAGGAAAGAAATCAGATTCTGCTACCATAGAAGCAGCTGTTATTTCTAATTAAAGAGGGTTTTGGCCAAGTGTCATCTTTTCTTTTGTTTGTTTTTAAAAGGAAACATCTCACAGTTTTCAGAACACACAACTTGCCACTGATTTCAGTGTGCCTGCATTAATCTGTCATTGAAAATGGGAGATAATGATCGGCCACAGTGAAAGGTGAGCACCTGAAGTGCAGTTCAAACCAGCAAAGCAGTTTTGGGTGGAGGAACCATGCAGGACAACGACTGAATGTATTCACCTCCACTCTGAAGGTAACTCATGTAAAGGAAGGAGGCCATTTGTGCTGAGAGCTATGGAAGGCACCCAGATAGATTTAGGAGCACTAGAGACCCTCCCCAGCCCAATGCTGAGTTCTGTAAAAGCTCTCATCCCAGCAGATTTTGTTTATTCCTCCACCAGAAGACCTTGTAACAAATAATTTTAAAGTTTGCAAAATTTACTTACATCTATGACATAATTGTTGTATTACATTTTCAACAATATAAAATATTATTCTAACTATAATCAAATACATAATACTATGCAAAAATATAAACAATAATAAAAAATAAAATTATATTTATAGTAGTAGTAATGAGGATGGAGTACTCATTGCAAGAGCTATCAGGACTTGATTTTTATTCTGATTCCTGTTTCCTTTTATTCCCCAGGATGTACTTACCCAGGTCAGATGATGTGTTACTGGAAAATGTGTAATTAATAACAGGGGACTTTTCTAGTATTTCCAAAAAATCAGACAGATTTTTCCCTGCAAATACAAATGTTTATAAATATCAAGAAGGGCTTGTTTCCAGTATAAATCATTGCTGAGGAAAACCAGGGCAATATTTTTGGGTGGAATGATTTTAACTTTTACCTGTCTGCCCTGCCATCACACAGATGTAGATACAATCAGAGTCATTGCTCTGATGCACTGAAAAGCAAAAAAATGTAAAAAAGATAATTATTACCAATTTTCCTTATATGGAATTATCTTAAGCAGTTGAAAACACAAATGAAAAATAGCATGTGGCTGTGGCAGCTGACCAAGTATGTTCCTTCTGATTTAATTTTTGACAAAAGCCTCAAACAACCATCAAATCCAAATGTTAGTATCTTCAGGGAAAAAGTCTCTATCTAATTAAAATTCTAAATTACAAGTATTTTTATATGGGAAAAAAATCTTCAGATAAAATAGCCTATACTTATCCTCTGTGAATCAGAGTTACTCAAAATATTAGTATGTAATAATAATTCTTTAACCCATCAATTTTTCATAATTAATTATAAAACAGTCAAACAACATAGCTACTCATAGAAACATGTACAACTCTACATTGCACACATACACACTATATATGTGTCTTGTTCCTTGTGTTGCAAGAAAAATGCTGCTGAGTAAGAGCAATAGGCTTTTATCCACATTTTTATGGTTGTTTTCATGCCAGGAGTAAATGAGACAGATAAAATAATTATAAATGTTTAAAGGAAATGCAAACCTGAGAGAATAGAAGTGGATTTGAAAATTTCTGTGAGATAACTGGTGGAGTTTCCAATGATATCAACAAGTAGAGCTGTAAAATCTAGACAACAAATAGAGAAAGTTTAATATTAAAACACACATCATATTGTGTTTGCCAAGTAAAAAATTCACTTCTATATGTGATGATATTTTAAATATATGCTCATACATAACAAAGTTTAAAATATTTTAAAGGTTAAAATATTTTGCTGGACTGGACTGAAGAAACCACAAGAATACCTTCAGAAGTATATTTCAAAGATGATATCCAAAATGACATCAATGTGTCTAAAAGCAAACTTAAGTGGAATTTAACTGTTCAAGAGAATATTTTAAAGTTGTGGTCTACTTAGCCTGCTTAACTGTAGAAGGAGATCTAAAGCCTTCAGGCTGTGCCTGCTGTAATTGCGCGTGTAGGACCTTCCAATAAGTATTGGATTTTTTCCTCTGGGGTCTGGTCAGACATACTGATGATTGAGATGCCAGCCCAAGAAACGCCTGGTGGTGTTGTGGTGTTATATTCTAGCAGTAACAGGTCATTGCTGTCACTTAGGGAGTGATGCACCTGAGCACTGAATTTTTGCTGCTTTGGAGAAGGCTCCAATCCCCAAGATATTCTGGAATTGCAGCAGAAAGATTAAAGTTTCTCTGTTATGCTCCAAGGCAAACTGGGTAATTATTCATAAAGGCTTGTGAGATGTGTGTGTCCATGAAAGCCACTGTGGCTCATGCAGGGTCACCATGTGTGGCTTAGAGGGTTTGGAGCCTGGTCTGTAGCTGCTCATCTACTCTCCATGCCTTACATTAACCAGACATAGAATCCAAACACTCAGATGCATCCTGAAACGTTAAATTCTGTGAAGTCAGGGGTGTGAATGAGGATTTCAGGTGAAGGGTTTGCCCGACAGCCTTTTGTAGTCCATTCAACAGTTCTGTGAAGATGTCAGTCCTTGCTTTTCACTTCTCTTGGGCTCATTGAAGTAGCTGGAGTCTGTTGCTGCAGAGGAGATCTTGTTCATCTCCTGTGGGTTATCTCAGGAGAGAAAAAGTGGCCAAGGTGATGTATCATATATTATTGGCCATCTCCTGTGCTGCAATTTGCACTCTAAGCAGGAAGGGGAGGCCTTTTGCCAGTCAGACCACACCAGTCACTTGACTGATGGCTCCATCCCAGACTGGCTGGCTGGGTACAGCCACCTGAGACTGAGGTCATGGAGTCAGAGCAGCCACTCATCCTGAGTCATGGCTGTTGACCTCAGTGTGGTGGTGGTAATCATGAGGATGAAGTCTGCAGAATTCAGACCTCATCAGCCTTCAGCTCCAAAGGAAATAATTCAGCTTAAGCACATGCAGTTGCCAACCTCTTTTGTGTACCCACCTGTCAAGTCGTTTGTCACATTATTCAAACAGTAGCAGTAGTGCAAAGGGAACTTGCCAAGGTCAATATTTTTTGTGTTAGAAACTGAAGGGAGAGACAGAGAAAAAAAAATCAGTGTCTTATTGCACAGTCTGTGAGAGAGAAACTGCTCTTGAGCCGAGCAAAATACCAACACTCACTGTTATAAATGGTGACTGACAATTTGTGGAAGGCAAACGAGCTGTAAGAGGTGACACTCAGCAAAGAGAAGAGTTTCTTGGTACCTGCAGAAACACAGGTCCCTGCTATTAGTGCTTGGAACAAATTGTGAGAACAGTGTGTTTTGATTCTGCTCATTTAATGTCTAAAGGATTCCCGAGGTACCAGTGTGATACAGCTGCCTCACACTCAGTCTGTTCTCATTTCCACTGGAGGGAAGATCATTTGTATTGCTTCTTCCTTTTTATTTTGTTTTTCTTTTAATTGAAATGTACACTGGATTAAAAAGTGCTTTCAAAAGGTGTCCCACAAGTAATTATATTGTGTCTATATATAAACCCACACTAATTTCCAAGCTCTCTGGGGCAGGCAGCCATCTGCATTATAAATGCATGAAGGTAACATGCTCCTAGAAGCAATTCTGGAGGCTGACAGCACATGTTTACAGCTTCTCCTGCTAACACTTGTAGTGGCTTTTCTCCTGCACTGCTGGGCTGGCAGCTGTGACCTGCCCAGCCGTGTCCTGTTACCTCTGAGAGCAGTGCTCAGCATCCCATTCACCAGCTCTGTCAGGTTAATAGCAGCCAGGTCCAGGGACTTTGCAGGCAGCTCTGGAAGAAAAGGGGTGCATGAGGGCACAAGGAAACAGCTGTGCATCTACTGCTTATATGTACTAGAAACCTGCCAGAACAGGAAAACCAAAACAAGCAGGTTATGTACTGGGGAGCACCAAAAAAATACTGATGGCAAAATAAAATTCCAGGACCACGGCGGTGAGTCTAGAAAATAGCAAGATATAGCAGCAGGAGAATGGTGGGCCAAAATTCAGGTCTGCCAGCTGTGCCCTTGACCATGCCCTTGAACAGCTGCAGGACTCAGCCAGCTCTGGCATGCTGGTGCCCTCTCCTGCTGAGCAATGGGTGTTTGCTGCCAACAGAGCAGCAGATCTCACCATGCAGGTCACAAAAGGCAAAGAAAATGCCTAGGAAATATTCCCCCTTTCCCAAACCTACATGAAAATACAGATTTTTGTTTTTCAGCTACATTGATAGCTACACTGCTTGTTACAACAGAATAATTTTGCTGTAGCCAAATCACATTTTTATCTTAACATGCTTTATTTCTGTTGATATTGCTTATTTGTTTTTCCCAAGTCAAAATTTTTAAAGATTTTTTTTTCTTCCCTCCCACGAAGTCATGCTGAAGCAAAGCAGTGCAGTATCTGTGTGAGGGAGGAAGGTGTGTGTGAGCATGACAGAGAGAGGAAGAACAGAGCAGGACAGAAAAAGAAGCACAGAAAGCTGAGATGAGAACAAAATTGAATTTGGGGAGAAATGCAATTTTCCAATGACATCAGTGTTATTTATAAACAATTTGAAGCCAAGCTTCAACCCAGGGCTGAAAGCAGCACTTGTTCAAAGCATGGAAGAGAGAAAAGGAAAAACAAAAGGGAATGAAGAGCTGGAAAAGAGAGAAAAGAAAAAGAGTAGATTTTGGGAAGGACAGTTTCTGACCTGGCCAGGGACTGGTTTGGGTGGGGTGGCCTTACAGCAGGGATGGGCTGGGGCTCACAGACTCTGCAGAGCCCATCTGCTGCCACCTCCACACCCACCACAGCACCTCCCACTCCCATTAACACCCCCACGCTGGGGCTCCTGATGCGATTCCTGTTACCTGCAGTAGCCAGCACTGCCACTTGCTTCTCTTTCTTATTTTCTTTTCTAATGCACGAAGCTGAAAAGTGAAGAAAGGAACTGAGAAACACTTTTGCCTATTGAGCTTGCCCCTCAATAATCAAAATAAAAATATAATAAACATTTGTAGAGATCTTCACTAGGCTTGCCCAGACAATTTACTGCAAGGTACAGAGCAAAATAAGGTGATATCCAAACAAATCTTCCCTTCTCTGTGTATGTTTGCTGTTCAGAGCAGTCATGGAATTGAGAACAGTCTCCAAGAGCCGTGTTGCAGGAGGAATGGGCTGAAAGTGGGCTCAGGAGATTGGACTGGGATTCTGGGATTCACTTGGTGGCCAGCTGAGATGCACAGTAGTAAATGAGAGATTGCAGGACAAGTTTTGAAGATATGTGTTTGAGATTTAGGAATCTTACCCCATCAAAGGAGAGCTGAGTGACTCCTAAGAGTGATCCAAAGTTATCTCCAAAGGAGTCAGTGCTAGAAAATGCTAATCTGCCATGTTCCTATGAAGCTTCAGCTTCTCAGCCCATCCAAGTCCCCCTTTATATATGTTTACAAAGCAGAAATACCCAATAGAGAGTGTATAATCCAGGGGTTATAAATTGTGACGTGGGGTTAATCAGCTGTATTAACAACCTTCAATTAGTCAGAACCAGATTTGGATTGACAATATAGGTGGTAGGAGCTCTTCTAACCCTTCTCTCTCTGTCCTTATAAACCTTTCTGATTCCAGATTCTTGGCATGGGCTCCAGGAATAGGCATCACCTGGCCTGCCCTGGAGTTCCAGTCAGTCTTGCCTACACTGGGTGAAGGATCCAAGCCTGCCACAGATGTGGGAATGGGGCTGTGGGAGCAGCTGGGAAAGAGGCCCCAGGGTTATTCCCTGGGGAGAACCAGACCATTGTCCTTACCTGTGCTGAAAACCAGAAAGACACATAGAAATCCCAGGCTGATCTTGGCTGCCACATGCCAGCAGAACCCCTGCATTATGGATGCTCTCTTCCAGCAAGTTTGGCTGGTCTAGGAGAGAGAAATGCTCTTTTGGTGGTGTTAAAATGTTCAGCATTGAGCGATTTTATCCAGCCCTTGTCCCAGAATGTTTTGACCACAGGACAAATATCAGATTTCTGTGATGTAGAGAAAGATTAGTGTTGAAAGTTACAAAGAAACAGAGATCCCACAATCAGTATTTCCTCTGTGCTGTGAGCTTAGCTTGTGCCTCTCGATTTTTGAGTCCCAGCTAACTTGGCTTTTCTGGGGATATGGTAAGGTTGTCAACACAACTCTCTTCTCTGGCAGGATGGGCTGTGTCTAAAAGGCACCTGACACATCAAGTGCCTAAAGCCTTTCTGTTAAAACAATATTTCTGTTAAAATAATATTTATGTTTAGTTTCAAACCAGAAATGTCAACTGAAGTTCTCTTCCACAGAAATGTTGCTTTTGTGATAATTCCTGGTCTTGTATTATCCTCATATTTCAAATATTTTTCATGTTGAAATCACTAGAGAATTAACACATTAAAAAAATGGCTTATTTGTACCTAGTGGCTCTAAAGAGACTCTTCCTTAGGATGGTGAAACAATACTAAATATTTCTGTATTGGAAATGTCTGTGTTTTCTGGTTTGATGAGTCAAAAGTGTGTAAGTGCCAGCTCTGCTAATTCAAGCAAAGCTCTGAGAGCTTTCAAGCAGTTCATCCTGCCTATTCAGTCCATCTGCCCAATCCTTTTTTACTCAGTCCAAAGCCTGGAGTCATCCACAGTTTCTGCACAGCGTGTGCAGAAGGAAAGAACTGAGGCAGAGTGTTGGCCAAATCTCCTTCCCAGACTTCATACTCCACCACCTTTCTATGGAGTGATTATGCATGGATAGAGTCCAGTATCCCATGGACAAGTCTAGCACCAAAAATCCTAAACCGGGATTTTCTTGCTACATTTGGGATCTGGCAATCTGAGAGACTGCAGACCATGAAAATGCTGCTGTCATGAAAATCGCAGGGCCTGACTCCCTGGCAAAGCTATCCCCACTTCCACTCTCTGCTGTTATGAAGCTTCCTGGGACTTGTAGCAGGATGCTTTTTATGGATCTATGGACTCTGGAATTAGGGGAAATCAATGTGTTAACTCAAGCATGCTCACAGGCTGCTGTGATGGAAGCAGTGGAAGTGTAGTCTGCAAGGAGATAGGTATAAAAGCAATCGACATCTCTGGATTCTGATCATTTTTTTGTCATCTTTGGTTTAGTTCAATGAAATAGAGAGGAGTTAGTGAGAGGTGCTCCTCAGTGGGGCTGAGCATGAGGAGCTGGTGCTTTGCAAAGCTTCAGGGAGGTGGCTGCTGGGAGAGCAGGCTTTGGGAGGTGGAGAGTTGGGTGATGATGTAAAGGGAGCTTTGTAATTATATGTGGTGGAGCAGGGGGCTGTGGTGGCTGGTGCATCTAGATAATCAAGTCTCCTCTTAAAGGGGAACTATTGGCTTATGTCTTTGAAGTGAAAAGTGGGGTTATTTGTTGCTTTTTCAATGGAACTTTATGAATTTTGATTGTACTATGAGAAGTGTCACCTTAGCTCTGCAAAATCTGCATGAGGATGAGTTGTGCATTGTGATGATGGTTCAGGGTTTATGGATCACAGACCCTCTGAACACCTTCCCCATGACCTGTTCCATGCACACAGGAGTGACCAGGCTGCACAGCCAGTGCTGTCCCTGTGCTCACCAGCCCAAGGGACACACAGGAACAGAAGTGCTGCCACTGAGCTGTCCCTGGGCTGCAAGGCTGCTCAGCTGAAGGGTCTCTGCAGCCCTGACTGGTGAAAGACCCCTCTGCCCTTCACAAGGATTTTGGCTGCATGGTGGGTGAAAGACTCAGACCCAGGAGGTGGGAGAAGAGAGCATGCCCTGCCCCATTTCCAATCTGTCCCTACAGATCTATGGCCAGTGTTCATCCACCGTGAGGAAACTTGATTTCCAGGACCTGCTTTGAGGAATATGGGCTCTCCTGGGTCACCAATGAATCACACTAGCACTGAAATCCTTTCACAGACTGATGTGAAAGCATGACTCTTTTACAAAGGTTCATAAGTAAAAGGGTAGATAGCAGATAATTTCCTATCAGAGATCTAACTTAGTATTGATTTATTTAAACTGGCCAGAGTTGTTCATGGCAGCAGGACAGGGGAAAATCATTTGACAGAGGACTTGGTGCAGCAAGTAAGAGCAGGGTCTAGAGAGACCACATTCCTAAAAGACAGAGAAGAGGCAAGAGAACTGACTCATGAAGGGGATCACTTATTTTAGGAGAGAGAGAAAAGTTGTAAAAGTACAAACAAAAGAGAGCAAGATAAATTGTGCTTGGAAACATTCCCCACACACTGGGTGAAGCTTTCTTGCTCATCTGAGCTGTCAGTTCCCTGCTGTCCTCCCCGCTGAGCTGCTCCTCTGTGCTAATCAACACACACAATTTTCTCCACACACAGTGCTGATTCCCAGCAGGAATTCAGAGAAGGCATTAACCTGGCCATATCACACTACAGACTCAACCAAGCAAAACATCTGATGATAGGGACAACAGGCAAACATAAGCTGGAAGGATGGATCACAGTAAGACAAATCCTGTTCTACTTCTAGCAAAGAAATATTGATAGTTGTTGGTATGAAATGATGGAAAATCCTCCATTCATGAGAGTGCTTGTTTTGTCTAAATGCCAGATTTAGCACTAGTGTGTTCCCTGACCAGCACAAAATGCTTAAAAAGAAGTTGCAGATAAATCTTAATGCTAGGAATATCACTCCAAAATGAACTACCCTTGCTCCTTATTTGAGAGACTTTGGTTTAAATTTGAAGCATTAGCTTTCAGCTGTTTCCCAAAATCTTTTTCAAGCATTAATTCTCTGAAATTTATGCTAGCCAACTAAATTTCAAAGCATTGTGTGACAGCTATTCCTAGAACTGTTGCTTGAAACATCTTATCTCTCAGCAATGTGAAAATTAGTAATATTAACTCTTGCAATACACGTCACATTTACGTTACTCTGGTTATTCGATATCCAATTTTTATTTATCAGGGATGAGTCTTTATTACTTTGCAACTGTATCTCTCTTGAAGTGACTCCACTGTGATGACTGAAATACATGTCCAGGTTACAAATATGAAACCCTCATTGTCCTCCAGATCAAAATCACCATTTCCATCTCAGACTATACTGAGATTCAAAGGCACTGAAGGCACAGGTGCCTCACAGCCCAGAGCAGGCAGACAAATCCCATTAACTGACTCAGAGAAGGTTTTCCTTCCAAAAATTTATCTGATAAAGGCTGAGGGTCCAGCCTTTGGTTACAAATTCTTCACCTCTGCTGGACATAACAATCCTTCTCTGTTTTTTAAAGCTGAATTATATGAATAGGATCTATCTTATTTAGAACTGTTGATCCAGACTTCCCTGAACTGCTGAATTGGAGATTTTAATCCAGTTCAAATTACTTTTATACACGCATGAAGACTTCTTATTAAATCCCTCTCTGTTACTCTGGGTTAACAGCAATCTTAAACCAATGTGTTTATTAGCTATGCTTCAGTAGAACTCCTTTTAATGTGGCAGGTAACCATGAAGTTTGAATTGTTTTCATTTTTCCTGTACAAATGTAGTGCACTCCAATATCAAGCAGTTTCCTCATGTCTTCACGCTTAACAGAGCGGAACAGAAATTAAGAGAACAAAGAAATAAAAGAGGAAAGTCCTTGAGTACAAATTTCCTTACCTTCATTCAGTTGCAACATCTAAAGGTCATGTCTCATCTTAAGCACACCATCATCCACCAAGTCTAAAGAAATATTTCAAGTTGTTGTGAAAATATGCCCATGTCACAACTGCACGCTTCATTACATTGATACAATTACTTTTTAAGTTCAGATTTATTTGTGTGAGAATGAAATAAAATGCAATAAATATACATTTAATTTGCTACATTTCCACCGAGCCTTAATAGCACAGCTGAAATGGTTTCCTCCGAGTACAAGCAAACCCATCAAGATCTGGAATAGTTAATATCAACTTACCTGATTTCTCATGACAAAAATTATTATCTTCACAGCCTATATAGAACTGGAAGTTTTTGGCAGGTCTTAATAAACACTTTGGGAAAAACCTTGAGTAGACAGGCTTGATAATCTTTCCTTAAAATCCTGTGAAAATTGTTATCCTAATCCCTGAAGGACTAACTAGAGGTAACACAATCGTAGGCACACAAAGTGCCTGTTGAATCCTGCATGGAAAGGCTCTGTGGCAGGTCAGGTGGGGATTGGAAGATCCTTTTGGCAGTAGAATTGAATTGTGGAGGATTTTTTTTTTCCCTTTTAAAGGAGCAGCTCTGCTTACTGTAATTAGACCTATGCCACCTTTGATGGTGAGAAGTAGGCAAGGGTGGGCCCCTCTGGTAAAGCTTTGACCATCCTTCAGTTCAAACAAGGGACATTGTCAGGAGGGCAGAGATGACACCTGAATTGTATCTTAAGTGTGGAACCTCAAAAGGAATAGAATGTCAGTTAAAACAGGAAAAACTGCCTGGAATCATGGTTAAGTGGTGAGGAAGGAAGAGAGGTCTGGTCAGAGCAATGACATAAGGCAATTTCAGTGATGCTGAGTGATGTTTAGTAGTATCTAAGGGAAAATCACTCTTGGAAACAGCAAAATTCTGCTCCTATTTATTCCAGCAGGCTAGAAATAATTCCTCTGAAATCAGTGAGCTTAGATACAGCACAGTTAAAAGCCAATGATCATCCATTTAGTAATTTTATCACAATCCATTGAACATTTCAACTTGTGAAATCACTCAAAATGTTGTAGCAATTAATGAAGGAAATCTAAGTGGATTCCCAGTCCGTTTATGAAATAAAAAGTGCTTTAGTTACTATTTTATGTGTGCATTTGAGCTTTGTCTCTGTCTGTCTAACAATCCTGCCTTCACCAAGAACTTATGTTGCAAGGCAACTGCAGACACGTTTAACAGAGCTGTAGCTCATTAATAAGATGCTCAGACATCTGTGCACATGCATGAACAATTTTTCCTTGTTTTCGTTCACTCTGTCTTTCACAAAAACACATTATTCAGTGGGGGGCCACAGCATTAGTATTGTTTAATTCTATATGGAATTTAGTATTGTGAAAAAGGGAAAATGTTTGAGACTTGTGACTGAATGCTGCAGCTGGAGGAATATGGAAGCACCTTTTCTTTGACAAGACCTACTTTTACTGACTTAATTACCAGTTGCTCAATATCACATCAAGAAGGCTGGGATGAAAGTGCTCTCTGTAACAGCTGACAAAACCAGGTATAGCCAGGAAAATGTGTGTGCTGGGATCAGTTCCAGCCGTTTGATGTTTGCCTATGAGGATAATTAGACTTTCAGCAGGTTTTGCCTCATGCTGTGTTTTACCCTGGGACTCTGTAATTTTAACTTTCCTCAGCTGCTGAGCAATGCTCAGGTGACCCAGGAGGGTTTGTTTTGTTCAGCCCCAACTTTGACTCTTGGGGACAATGCTGTGTTCTCACTCAGAACATCCCTCTGAGCAAGCAGCTTTCTCAGGAGTATAGTCTTTACATGCCTGCTTTTTCCAGCATCCCTTTGTGTGGCAGCACTGTGTCTATAAATAGCATCCCAAAATCCAGAACAGGAAAAGAAGACATTTTTAATGTCTCTTAGTAACACAGCATAGACACACAATTTATATAAATTACCTAGAAAATGCATCCATTTGCTGAAGGTTGCACAGTTAAGACTCTGCTAGTGTAATTTAAATAAACAAATTCCAGGAAATGCCTGTGATTTATCTGTAAGACAGCGTGGTGTGATGTTCTGGTAAGGAAGGAGAAAATGAAGCCTGGCTGTTGGAGTTCTGTCTCTCTGTGGGCTGAGAGCACAGAGTGAAAATCAATGCACTGCTTCTTCCTTCTGGCTTTTTCTTAGGCCCTTAGACGTGATTAAAAGCACACATTTCTCTGCAGAAATTGCATTTGTGTAAGTGACTGCAGGAGCTCCAGCCATTCATTCCTGTGACCTCAGCCAGTGGCATGAACCAGCTTCCCCTCCCACCTGCTCTGCCCGGTGTGACAGTGACCTCAGGTGTGACAGTGACCTCAGGTGTGACCACCTGGTGCCCTGGCTTGGCTGTGAACCAGCTCTGTCCCAGGCTGTGGCACCTGGAGCACTGCAGTGCCTAAAGCACCTGGAAAACCAGTTTGATTTACCTTCTTAGAAAACACAAATCCAGCTGTGCTTCCCTCTCACCAGATGCTGACATGCAAGAGAGAAGGGAATGCTGTTTTTAAGTTGCGTGCAAAGAAGAAAACTTAACCCAAGTTTACTCCAGAGCATTGAAGTTTTATTTTCAGTTATAATTTATCTTACTTATTTTATTTTTAAATGTTTCCATGAAGGTATCTTTGAGTAGTTGTTTAATAAATTTTGTTTAGGAAAATATTAATTGAGTAAATTTTATTTGTTCTGAAAAAACCTGATTGCACTTCAACACTTCTCTGTCAGTCCTCTACCATTACAATTTTACAAGATATTTAGTTTATTTTATTAAGAAATGTACTAACTCACTGAAGTTTTAATTTCAAATTTTAACAATATCCTTCTATATATTTTTGGCAATAGTTTTATTAAGGACAATTCACCAAATGTATTACTGTTTCTTTGTCAATCTTTTTTCAGAAGAATAACATTTTATCTCCTAAAAAAATTATATAAAGAAACACAGAATTATTACATTTGGAAAAGACCTCTAAGATCTTGAGTCCTACCATTAACTCAGCACTGACAAGTTCAACAGAAAACCACATCCCCAAGTGAGGAAAATCTACAGCCTGGGGCACTGCAGGAGTTTGTTTTTGCAGAACCAAGCACTTTGCCTTGTAGAACCCCAAATATATAGTTATACAGATAAACATGTATTTATTCCCATTCATAGAATTTCTTTCCCATTTCAGAACATGTATTTAGAACTGCAAATAGTTTCTGTCCATTATGTAATTTTTTCTTTTATTTTTCCTATCAATGTTTTGCTAAGATTGATACTAACACAAAACTTCCTGAACAGAATGTGCATTAAACTCTACAAACTGTTCTCAGTGAGAATGTTTTTTATATTTAGTAATCTAAAGTAGAGAACTCTTTCTTTTGAAGTGTCTGATATTGTGAAACCTTTTTGAATTCAAGTATGCTCTTGAGGGAGTAAAAGGAGAGAAAGTAAAAAAAAATGGAGCCACGGAGATCATGAAAATGTGTAGTGGCGAGAGGCATGAAGTCCTAGTGGTTTTCTTATCTGTGTTTGAGATACAATGTATGAGGTTTTTACACGACACTACTTCTTGGGGGTTTCCAAAGATGTTAGTTTGTGATCACGCACTTGGCATTTTTAAATATAGATCCTCATAAAACCTTTATTAGATATCAAGAAATTTAATCAGTCCAGAACTTAGAAAAATATTTAATTACTTATCCAATTGTTTTATTTCTGATAGGATATGTGTCAGAGATGTATCTGACCTCATCAAGTCTGCCAAAACATTCACATCACATATTGCACCTTTTGTCATGATCTCTGGTCTGTATTCTGCTGTCCATCTGCACCTGACACAAAGAAGAGGGAGAAAAGCTGTGGTGCTGTTCCAAACCCACTGGGCTGCCAGCCACTATATTAGAGGGCAATTTCTTTAAATAATGTCTAGCTCTCCTGCTGCTCTCTGCCATGGGACTTGGCTTTCATGATTCCATCCCTTCTGTCTCTGTTCCCTCTGTGTTTCAAGAGGATGCTCTTTGTTATTCAAGCAACCATTTTACCTGAGCGAGTCTTAAAAATCAAAGCATCCTGAAAGAAACCGAGGGATACACTGAGAAAATTCCACTCCTGACACTGTTGGTTGAGCTATACTGGACTCAATTTTTACCCTTTCTAAACTGCTGACCCAGAGTCTTATTCTGCTTAGGTGGGGGACAATTGTGTAGGATCCCTGAAGTCCCATCCAGAGGTAAGCACAGGCTGCATCCCTGAATATGAGCAGGGCTTTGCCTGAGAATATGTATCACACCTTCTTCCCATTTTAGAGTCCATTTCTTAAAAGTTCAGACCTAATGCCTTACTGAAATTCAGTGATTTGTCTGGTATTTGGGTGACAGCCAAGGACAGATTTTAATGCAACACCTTTCAGTGCAGGTGAACAAAAGCTGGGTGGTTCAGCTGTTGTGTCTGTGAAATCCTCAGGTAAATGTCATTGCTGTGCCTGGCAGCTGCAGGGCTCAGTTCAAGCCCTTCAGCTCAAGCTGGGACATTCACTGCTAAGGCAGTAATGATAATGCAGACTAAAGTTGTCTATAAAAGTGAAGACACTTGAAAAATCTCTGAATCCCAAAAGGTTCAGAATTCCACACTCTGGTGCATTAGTTGTAAAAAATACAAACTGCCAATCTTTGGAAAAAATAGAACTTGCCTGTAAGAGCTTGACATTCACTTTGTTTCTTATTTAGTTAGTTATTCCTTTTATTTAAATTGAAAAATTTAAAACAAACAAACAGACTCAAAAGCACTACAACTTAATTTTGCAGTACTAAAGGATCGTTTAATTATTCCCACTTTACAGTGATTTAGAAGTGGGATAAGACATGGCACAAATGTTGAATATTTTTTACCCACCACAAAAAATTAAAGCCTCCTTTTTTAGGCTGTATTTCAAGTGCTCAGCAGAGCTGACTCCTTGGTGACAGCCATGAATCTGAAGCCACAGAGAATGCCTCAAAAATACCTCTCTGTGTCCAGCTGAATTTTTTGAGAAGAGTTGATGTTTCACCTGTTTCTCTTCCTGTCTCATTCACACACAACCACACAGAAATGCAGCAACAGAACCAAGAGCAGGATTCGAGCAAATTCCCTGCAGGGGATATTCTGATCATGTTTGTGCCATTACTATGTTCTGTCTATATTTTCTTTGCAATTTCATTATATTTTAGCACATTAATATCTCCAGTATGAATGCATTTTCCCCCAGTTTTCATTTTCCCCCCATGTATGCTAAAAGCCATGTAAATTATATTAAATCAAAAATATCACAAATAATGGCATCTACCGTGTGTTGATAAGGCTGGCTGTGGAAGCCACATAAAACCTACTTGTAGCTGAGTTTATTCCTGCCAAGATGAAGTCTAAAGAGTCTTTGAAAATGTCTTTGTTGGGGGTACATCTGACAATGTATTCTTTGAATATGTGTGAAGATATCAAGATTTAAATGAAAATAAATTAATCCACATCATAATTGAAATTTCTATTTATTAATAAGTGGTGCAGTTTTTAAAGACAGAACATAAAAAAATCAGTTAAGAAGTATTGTTTGCATAATATATTGAAATAAACATATTAAATTTGTTCAAATATTGGACAGTGCCAGAATAGAAATTACACATACAGTTTAAAAATTACAATAAATAATATTATAAAGAGCACTAAAGGCCACTTGTATAAAAGTTGTGTTCCCTTGTCAGCCAGAATCTGAAAAGCATCTTTGTAGCATGGAGAAGATTTCAGTGAGCAAGGCACAAATACTAGTAATAATAAGATGCCATAACTAGAAAACAAAATGCAGTTGGCTAAGTAACCTTCAGTCTCAGCATGTTCTCCATGATGGAAACAGGATCCCATTTTTCAATATTTGCTTCATTTCACTTCAGAGGGAAGCTACTCAAAACTGAACTGGGAAGGATCAAATCTTACAGCCTAAAAAATCAGAAAGAAAAGTGACACCCAGGATCTTCATTACCAGAGAGCCCAGCTAAAACCACTTGAAAATGCCCCTTTTTCCTCTGCACCTCATAAAATAATCTTCAGATTGAACACTCACATCCAGCTAGGCTCCTGAAAAGGTGACATCCTGCCAAATTCCTGAGGTGCTGTGGGAATGTAGGTTTGCAGCTCTTAGGCACCTAGAGCTTGGTGGAGGGGGCTGTGGGGTGCAAGGAATCCAGATCCAGCTCTCCCCTCACATGCTCTGCAGGAAGCAGGATGGGTTTGGTTCTTACCTGAGCAGGGGTGACACCTCTGCAGCAGCTGGGCTCCAGTGGGGCCAGGGGCTCCTCACTCTGCATTTTCTGATTGCTTTAGGCTGTGATCCTGCAAACTCCTCCAGGTGCTCTCCTCAAGGCCACAAGGCAGCAGCCCTACTACCCCTGGGTTCAGGGGGGCTTCAGTTTGCAGCACTCAGGGGCCACCATTTGAAGCAGAACAATTTTAAACTATTTCCACTCTGGACTGTACTAATGCAGCAACGTCACAGATAAAAACAGAGCAAATATAGCCAAGGTCTGTTTAGGGACTTTTTAATCAATCTCTCCAGGGGTTGAATTCCCTTTCATTTTGATAGGAGCTAGACTGATAAATTCAGGGCAGGAAAAAGCCAAGGCAAGGACAGCAGCCATTACCTGACTAGATTTCTTTTTTTTTTTTTAATGCCAACTCCTTAAGTAGAGGATAAATCACATATCTTCCTATTTATCATACCTTCATATTTGAACTAAGCATTCACTTTTGCCTTAATCAAATAGTCGCAGTTTGCATCTAAAATGAGGAAGCTTAATTGATAATAATGCTGCAAAGAGAGGCACATAATGTAAATAAAGATTCACCTTTTTGAAAACTTCCAGACGTTGCATTTGTAAGGGACTGAAAATCACTCTTAAAATGTAGCCAAGAAAAATGTCTCCATATCAGTGCTGTCCTTCATAAGGAAATTTATAAATAAAGGCAGATTAGAACTCAGCCCTGCTCCCAGTGCCTCACTGTGAGAAGGTTTCTAACTTACTTCAAGGAGAGCAGAGGAAAGCTCCACAGTTTCAAATTACAAAAAATATCTCAAGGCCTGAAATGAGATGAGAGTCATCAAAGTCATTAATACTTTTTAATGTTAAATACATGCAAACAAATTGCTAGTGTAATTTGAGATGCTAGAAAGATCTGACCCTAGGAGAAGAGAATAAGGTATAAATCTAATTAATTCCTATTATGAAGACTATTATTGACCCAGATGCTCTTCTCAAATGAAATTATGAATAGAGTTTCCTTGTGTGTAAAAACAGGTCATGACCTTCTTAAAGTTACTGGGATCCCACGGTTTATTTTGCTTTGTCCAATATCTATGGCTGACACATAAACCACAGTTCCAAGGGGATGCACTCCCTGGACTCACCCTGATTGGAGTCTGATGAAGTTTGTGTGCACATCCCAGGTCAGGGATGGTCTCTAGATCCCACCTTGCTGGTGACACCTTGACCCGTGTCTGTTGCCAGCACAGACAGCAGAACTGATGGATGCCCTATTTTTAATCACAATGATGTAAGAGGCAGAGAGCTGCTAAGAACAGCATCCTTATGAATAAATAGAGCAGTGACAGGTTTCAGTGCTAAGAAGGAAAATAAATATTAAAATAAGCTTATCATGTCTGCCTGTCTCATTTCTTGGATCTCCTTTACAGGACCCACAGATGTCTACTGCAGAGGATCTTGCTGAGTTTATCACCAGTGCTTTTTAAGAAGAGGCAAATCTTATCTGGCATCATTAAATATTTCATTATGTGGCTACAAATATCTGACCTGACACCTTTAAGATACATATTGCAAATTGATGATTTCAGGCCAGAGAAAATACTAACTTTAAGACAATTCAGCTGCTAAGTGTGCAGAGGGCAGGGCAGCCCAAATTCTGCTTTCACTGGGGCTGTACTCTGCAGGGGAATATACATCCAAGTCTCTGCCCTTCCTTGGATTTTCTCCTGGAACAAACATGCTTTTATAAGGAGGCTATTTATGGATTTTCAACTGGGTTTAACGCTGAGAAAAGATTCCTTTTGTATGACCTGTCATAGGAGAGCACAGAAACTTGAACTGAAGAATTTCAGTGGGAATTGGACAGGGAACTGCATGGCATAGCCACTGTCAAAAACAGTCAGAAACAAATTGATCAGACTGCACCTGCTTTTTGTCTGCCTTGATTTTTGATTGCTTAGATCTAGAAAGCATTTAAAGGATCAGACTCAGATGAAACCAGTAGGAATGACAGGCCCTTGACCTACAAGAAAACTGAAGCAGGTTTGTCTAGCACATACTTACATCAACTTCAGAAGTGTAGCAATGTTAAAATAATTTCTCATTCTTTTCCATTATCTTGTCATGTGAGGGTTAAATCTCACAAGTTTCCACAGACATCTATTTCTATTTTAGAAAGCCTGCAACAGGTACATTGCAGGCATTTTCAAGATCACAAAGGCCAAAGAATTCTTCTCAATATGCCAAATTATAACAAATTACATTTTGGTCATTTGGGTTTATTATTTGCAAATTTAGCCACAAAGCTATGCCAAACACAGATTATCTTTCAGATCAATGCTATTTTGTCAATTAAGTAATTACCAAAATTGTACCTCATACCATCACAGTTACTGGCTTCTGAGCAGCTCCATGGACTCAGCCCAGCCTTCAAAGGCTGTAAATGGTCTGCAGTATTTATACTGGTAACAACAGCAATTTCTTCTCCCTGAAGATCCATCCCAGAAGGATGAATCATGATTTAGCTGAAGAATCAGATGAAGATCCTAATCCTTTAGATGTCTCTTCCAATAGAGAACAAACAATGAAGATGAAGGCAATGCCCACATCTGGGAAAGAACAGAAGCTCCCTGCATGGAACGACTGCTGTGAGATGTCAACAGTACTGGGGAATTAAACCAAAAAGTTTACTATAGTAGGAAAAACCCAACAAAATATTGTCCATTGGAGTGCTTTCTATCCAGGGCTGTGGGATACCCAGTAAGCACTGGGAAGGCCAGTAATGTGTTCTTGACTCTGACTGGGTGTGCCAAGGAGCTCAGCTGTGCAGCTGCAGTGGAATAGAAGCAGCCCCTACAGAAAATCCCTTTTCTAACACCTTATTTGGGCCAAGCCCTCGCATCTTTGTTGGTCAGTGCCCTGGCCACAGTGGGGAGGTTGTTGTGGAGTGACAGGGGCTGTTCTGGATATGAGGTGGGGATGAGCCATGGAGCAGAGGCTGCACCTTGGATCAGTGAGGGAGAGGTGAGAGCCTTAACACTGATCGTGTGGTCTCTGATCATCGGACACCTAAGCAAGTCACCCTCTGCTCTCTTTGAAGTTGGTAGACCTTTGGTCATTGTAGATAATTGAGTTAAAGGTGAGATTAATCTCCTAAAGTTGATGTGTGCCTTGGTTCCTGTTCCCTGTGCTCTCTCACTGTACTCCTTCATTTCCCTCCAGCTGTAAAGAGTGTAGAGCCATCAAGCTGGACACCACATGGATGCTATTTCATGGACACATCGACTGACACCAGGTAAAACCTGTATAGGATATTTGGATATGCTAGTTTCACTAGCTTTATAGGTACTACCTCCCCACTGTAATGGTGAGATCTTTGATTCATTTCTTTCCAGTGGTCCAGTGATTTTCCTGGTCTCTTCCAGCTCAATAATTTTCAATTTCCACTAAAAAATATTTGGTTGAGACCGGGGACCATACTTATCTCTCTGTTGCTTGGGGACAAAAATGGTGATTATTTATTCATATATTAATATTAAATATAGAACACATTCATGGATTTGGAGCATTCCACTTCCAAGGGAAAAGGCAAACAGAGAGAAACAGATCCTGGCAGCAACTCACACTGTAGGATTTGCAGGAAAGAGAATAACAATTTTCTGCACATCTGAGGAGCTCAAAGCACTTGGCAAATATTAGAGATAGCCTTTCAACCTGTGAGCATGGGTGCAAGTGCAACTTCCAATTAACAGATTGGGAAACCAAGGCTGAGTTACATTATGCATCTTACTTAGCAGCACTTAAGTCAATAGAAGTGTGGAGTTTACAAACCTGGAGTTCCCTACACTGAACAACCTTATTTTTGTAACAAAGAAAATTTGGCCCCATAAATAACAAATAGGTTTAGCAAAAGATCTTCTAAAAAAAAAGCATTATAATTCTACTTTGAGCAATTTTATAAACACTGGTGAAGATTTTCAAAGTTGTTTAAGAGATTTCTATTTACATTTTACAATAAATAAATATCTATGATCCATCCCAGGAGGTGGCTTTGATGATTTAAAATCATACCCTTAATTTCATTTTTACATTGTATTTCAGGAGTAATTATATAAGAAATCACACGAGAAACATTTATTTCACAGAAACATTTCTATAAGGTCATACTTTAACTCAGCTTTTTCCCTGTTTTTGATATTAGAAATTCTTGGCTTGGTTGATTAGAGATTGATTTGCTTATATTGGAAAATGATTCAGACGTTATGTTTCCACAAAGGGATACTGTTCCTGAAAATTTTTTTATTTTGCTGCTCTGTTTACAAAATGTAGCAAGGATCACTGTATCTTGTCTGTTATCAATTCACCATTGTTGTATTGAAGAGTACCAGATAGATATGTATCATGGAAGAAATCAGCTGTACCATTTATATAGGGCAAAGTCATGCAAACCATGCTCAAAACTAAGCTCCTTAGTTTTGGTAGCATGAAAAAAACTGCATTAGTAAATTGTATGAAATGGTGCAGAATGACTACCACTAATATCACATGCATCTTATGCAGCCATTGGTGTTTTGAACTAGTAAGCTTTGGGTGTAGAGTAAGTGAGATATACAAAGTATGCTTACATTACAAGGAGAAGTCAGCCAGTGACTGCCCCCACACGCACTTTTAAACTGGCTTGTTGGACGGGGTCCATATGGAGTCTGAAATCCCATCTCCTGTGGAGGAGAGGGGCATGGAGCCGCTGGGTGTGAAAGGGTCAGTGTCCGTGTCTGTCTCCCCCTCTGCCAGGTAGCGTTTCTCCCTCATCCACGCCGATCCCGCGCTGGGGCCGAAGGGGAAGTCATCTCTCTCCTGGGAGATGCTGAAGCCGCTCGGGGAGCGCTCCAGCTCCTCGTGGTTGACGGAGAGAAGGGACAATGGGGTATCGCTGTCCCTCGTTAGGCTCCTTCTCTGCCTCGGAGACACCTTATCTGAGTAAGGGCTTTGAAGGTCCCCTTGGGAGTGGTAGCTAACCTGGGAGTCCATTAATGTGAATATAGGCAAAACTGTTGGCCTTTCTGCATATGAAGCTGAGGAAGTTGTGGCTTGCAGTTTGCCAGAGTTTTGCCCACCTATTGATAAAGGCTGTGAGTGAGCCATATGACCCCGTGCTGAGAAACCATAGGGGCTGACTTTGTTGACTGGTACCTGCTGGAAGTTGTAAGGAGTTTCACGAGAACACTGCTCAGTGTATTTATATATTATTGTTTTTAATTCAGAATATTTGTTTTCTTCTCTCTTCTCCCTTGCAGGAGAAGCGGTTTCTTTCAATGGACTTATCTCAGCAACTTGTATCTGCAGCTGTTCCATATGATGCATATGCATATCAACAAGAAAATCCAGTTTCTTCCCCATGTCATTTACCTGAAAAATACCAATGTCATGTTAATCACTCAAGTCAGTTGTTCAAAAAGAGTCCATGATTCCATATGTGCATTGCCCCTAGCAATGGTGTGCTGGCATGTTTATTGTTCATGGAGGCACACACAATAACCATGACCTTTCCTCAGAAGCTGGGCTGAAATGGATGAAATTTTATCCTCTAATGTCTTCAGAATAAGAGGACCCATCCCTATCAACTGTGTCAAAAAAAATATTAGTCTTGCTAGATATTTAACAGTACAATATTCAATAGAACTCTGTAATGTTATGACAAGGTCTTGATACCAGTGGTAAATAGCTATTGCCAAAATGCAATATATGGAATTACCTTTGCATACAGACCTATTCTCTAGCTGTTAATCACAGAGTCATCTAGGCTGGAAAAGACCTTTGAGATCACTGAATCCAACCTATGACACCACCTAGTAGTATCACAACATCAGGGTTACATATCAGGACTAATTTCCTTTCCCTTTTGGGCAGGATCCAAGAGCAGACATCATATTGAGCCCAGACCCTGCAGGAAAGGGGCTTGCTCTCACCAAACACCAGATATGATGAGTACTGAAGTCACAGGAATGAAAAAGTCCCACTTCAACATCATGGTTAGGACCTTCTGCCATACACATTGACATTGATTCGACAAGTTTCAAAAGGCACACTTCCCAGGCAAGTCAATTCTTTCATGAAAAACCAGCAACATAGTTCTGTGATCAGTAAATCAAGATCTCTCTGAGTCTTCACCACCAGAAGCACAATTCTGCCTGGGTCAGCCAGAGTCATGCAGAATTTATGACAGATTTATCATTTCTGAACAAGCACCTCAGCCTCTGTCATTGTCATGAAATTACTTACCTGCCTTTCAACTTTAACAAATTTTCCCATCATACTTTGGTCTTCAGTATCAGCTGTAGATGCTTTGGCTACATATGGTTCATTTCTATAAAGAATTTAAAACTCTGTTAGTCTTCAATATTTCTTTGCACCACTATTTATATCATAAATTTATATCATAAACCAGAATTGCGATCTTGTTGATTTATTCATATAGATACTTGGAGCCCTTTTAGCTGTTTATACAAACATGAGTGAAAGTCTATTCTATGTGATGCTAATGCATTCCTAAAAAATATAGTCTTGATTTTTAATTTATTTCTTTTGTTTGTCAGGTTTAAGATGAAGAATAAAAAGCCCCAGAAGTTCAAAATAAAATTTAAATTAATCTCAAGCTTGTTGGAATAATTTCAGGTTTGTGAAAATTATTGAGATAGTGCAGTTAGTGAGTCTACAGATGGCCATTTAAATCTAATTCTTTATAATTAGGGTCTTTGGAGACTGAATCTGAGTTTCAAGGATGAGTGTGGTTTTTTTCCTCAATTTCATTATATCAAACAGTAAGTGTCAGATCAGAAATGCTGAAAAGAGATAGTCTGGTCTGGAGACTTAAAGCTAGTTCCAGAATAGGTTTTCATCTATGCAATTTCCTCCTGCCTGTCTATCAGATGGACCAGATTAATTAGGTAAGAAGATGATCTCTAACTAAAGAGCTTGATCTATAACTTCATGGGATCCTTCATACTCATGATCAAGTTAAACCTTTATCAAATTATTTCCAAACCAATGCCAAGGAATCAATATCTTCCCATAACCTATGCCAAAGTCTAGAAAAACAATTTCTGAGTACTTGCACTTTAACATGATTTGGAACAACTCTACTCTAAAACTTTTAACATGGCTAGTTCTTCTCTTCCCTGACAAAATCCAAAATGTAGCTGTGAATAAATCATGCTAGAGTAAAATCTATACCTAAAACATGTCAGATTTTCCACACTGGTTGGGTTACTGGTGATATGGGCTCATGCAGTTTTTGCAATCTGCTTTCCTCCCCAAATGATCACTGCCTCTTCCATATACTTAGGTCTCTGTCTTCACATTTTTGTGGTTTCAGATTTTTCCCTGTGTGGGATAATTCATTTTCTGTAAGATTGCTTTTGTTATGATTAACCACGACAGCTTTGGGGACAGATTGTTGATGGTCTTGGTGGTTCTTGATGGATATTTATTGACAGATTGATAGTTGTAAACAACAGAAGAAATGTCATTTATTATTGATTTTTTTCTATGCAGAATGCAGAAATACAATAATATAGTGCAATTTTCACACCCAGAAATCTGCTATTACAATTTATTTTGAGTATCTCTCGCCAATCGCTGGTTTAAAAGCAGCAGCATTAAAAATCTCTGCTTGCCATTTGGTGGGCACTTCAGGAAGTTAACTAATTTACTTTCAAACTGTTAGTGATTTTTATTGAGCTTTAAGTGAGTTTACAAATTAAATGTTAGAAAATTAGCACATCAGCAATCAAATACATGTATTTAATTTAAAACCATATTTTAAAACAGAGAAACTGATCTGGATGATTAAGAAGCCATTGTTTATATTTCCATCACACATTGTTCTTAGGGAACCTAGTCACTTTCTGGCTTGATGTTTATCCACAGGTATCTCATAGCAACATATCCTCTCAGTATCATTACTATAACAGTGCATGAACAAAGATCATGCTTATTGGAATGAATTAACTTTTTATTTCTGTATTCTTTGGTCTGTGCCAAATACTAGGTATAAAAGAATTCACCTGGGAGACTGTTGTGAAGGGTAAGAAAAAGCTCCTCCCTTTTGGGATTTCTTATGCTTGGGAGTAGATGGAGGTCCAGGTGTAAAAATCATATCTACTCTGAAAAAAAGAAAAGTGCAACTGTGTAAGTCCATCTCCAAATGCTAACGCACAACAGAATATGCTGTGCATCTCTGAAGCAAAGATTCAAAAAGGAAGCACATGTTGATTTGGTAATATATGAGGGTCGTGATTTGCCTGCTCTCTTTTGAGTCACAATCAATGCACTGGACTGAATGCACCTGGTAATTTAATAGTAATTAAGTAATGCTCTAGCTCACTGTTTCCAAACTTCAACATTTGAAGCACAACTTCTTTTCCTTCAAAGGAACCAAAACAGCATGATTGTCAAAATATATCCAATAGCAACTGCTCTTAAAAAAGTCAGGAGGCCCATCAGATTTTGTGCAGGGTAATGAAAAGTTAGAATTTCTGACATTTCTAATAAAACAATTACAACAACATTCTGTCAGTTGCTGTTTCGAATTGTCAGCAATATTTTAGTCTTTACTAATTATTCATTGGGCTTCAAACACATAACTTTAAATGAAGTTGCATAAGGAAGTCTACTCGATATTTTGTTTGGCACAAGAGCAGAAAGACTGTTTGGAATGCTCCAACACATGTAATTATACACTTTAGCTATATCAAGTATTTCATTTGTTGTATCCAACTGCTCAGGTGCAAGTAAGTCTCTGTTTATTCATTCCACCCCCCAAAATGTCCACATATCAATCAGCACTACTCCACAGACCAGTTATCTGCATTATTGGACAATCCATGCAGATACCTTGCATGGTTTCAGAGTGTGCCATGGAGTTTTGAAAATGGAACTTGAAAAATCTCCAGGCAGGCCTCACAAAGCTAGCCAGATATTGGCTTGATCCCCAGGCACTGCTGACAGACATGTTATATGCTTGAAAAAGGGATAGCCCAGTGCATGGAAAGTCACTTTGAAATAAGAAATCACAAAGTTCAGCCGAAAGATCAGAGCAGCCTTTCAAAGCCAAGGTAAGTCCAGACAAGGCCCAGATGTGCAGCAAGAGTTGCATTCCCTCAGCCCATTCTTGAGAGAAATGGTGTTCAAGTGGCATTTTACTGTTCAGAGTCACTGAGCACAGACTGCTCCACACATCTGCACAGATGTGCACTCAGGCCCACACAAATTTACAGCCCCCAGCTCTGACCTGGGCCCATGGCTCAGGGGATGAGCAGCACAAAGTTCTGCAGATGTGTCTCAAAAGCACATTGCAATGGACCACGTCTGTGAGAAACAGCCATGGATGCAGTTTGCACCTGAACAATCAGAGGCCTGAAATTCCAACTTTTTTTTCAGCTAGATCAATTACACCTGAGTGAAATCTTCTCTACTGATGTATTTTTGCACTTTTATGGGATGTTTCACTAGGCACAGGTCATCAGAGAATCCAGCCAAAGAAAACATGGAGAGTAACTATTGCTTTTATTTATCATCTGTAAAAAAGGAGGTGGAAAGAAATTTGATCTTGATCAACAAAGGCAATGGTCAAGACAATTTACAGAACTTATTAATTCTCATGTCCTTGTTCTAAATCTGAGCCAGTGGTTGTCCCTGCTAGCTGCTCACTTTCCTTTTTAATTTGGGAAAGGTTTTCTCATGGACCAGCTTCATTGTTCAAAGGCTTCTGGGTGGCCTTGTACACAAAAAAGCCAATGTTTTTATTTTGCCAGCAAAGCCATCCATTTCCCCCATTTACCAAAAGATTCTTACCTTGCCTGAAGATATTTTATTCTGGAAAGCATATCAAGATGCCCTGCTGAGTATTGCTCTATCACATCCTTTACATCATAAGGCCTCAAAGTCTCCTTGAATTTTTTTTTATAGAGACGAAACTGTAGTATCCTTCATAATAACAGAAAAACATATTAATTTCTTATATAAATTTCATTATGAAAATTTCCAGCTTTATCAAAATATGGGTGAATTCTCTGGGTGTTTGTAAATTGACCATGTTATTTCTAAACAAGGCAATAAAATATAAACAAAAACTCTATAATATCATACCATATTTGAGAATTTTTAATAGATGGCTTTACATAATTAATAGTCTACAACAAATGGTTTAAAGCTTCAGAATCACAGTTGGAGCTTGACTTTGAACAACACAAGTCACAGGAGATTTTGAAGCTGTGAAGTTGCAGCTACTTTTGTGCTTCAGCCGATTATAAAGATAATTTATAGTGTATGCAATGCTGAATCATTTTCATCTTGGTTTTAATTTTGCACCTGGGAAAGTTTTGGATAGGAAAATGCTAATTAGGTATAAATGTGGAAGTTGAAAAGTTAGCAGCAGTTCAGGTTCTGAAGAAGTGAAAAGTTTTTAGAACTGCCTGAAATGTCCTTGAAGAAAGCAGCAGTATCATGTTGTTGTTGTAATGATAATAACAGGATTGCTGTTACTATTATAAAATGACCTAGTAATTAGTAAAAGGATTATTATAACAAGTAACACTGCTGGCCAGAGCACTTGAAAAAATGTTTGGCATTCTTTTTTTTGTCTCTTTCTGTTTATACATGACTTTAAATGTATATATATATATTGGTAGATCAAACAAATAGAAGAAATAAATTTAAATAATGAAATCTTTATGTTGTTTAGACTGGGGTTCTGGATGTTTGCTTTCTCAGTTTAGTCTCTGGGTACTTGTTGGTCTGAACTGGGAAATTGCTGTCATCTGTTAAGATTCTAACTTGTTTTTTTTATTTAGGGTTGGTGGGATTTTTAATGTTTTTAATGTCTGTATAAACTTTCATTTAGCAAAGATAATTCTATTAGAACTTTTTAAGGGCTGCTGATTCTTCAAGTCTGTTGCTTACAAATATTTCAAGGTTTCAAAATTATGCCCGAGTCTATTTTAGCCAAATTATATATGGTAACAGCAAAACTACACATTCAAAGGCTTAAATGAAAAATAAGGATCACAAAGTTAACAATTCTAATTTAAAATCTCCTTGATAATGACCTTGAAATCCATTAAGTGGTTTTGTCTGAAAGAATTACTCCCAATTAATGTTCAGGATCTGGGTACAGTACACAAGAAAAAAAAAAAAGCTTGGCTCCTGATTAAGTTTAAATGGAAATTACATGAATCAATTAGATTTGGACAGCATGTGGGGAAGAAGTTTTTCAAAAGTACTTGAAAGCAAGCAGGTATCAGAGAAAGAAAGGGAAAGCCATGGAGGACAGGCATGAAGAAGTTTCCAGAGGGAGTGAAGGAGTCATGTGTAGCATGAGAAAAGTCTGTGTCCCTTGGCTTTCAGCAGCCTTAAGAAAACCTGGATTTTTTTAGAAACTGATTCTCCTGCACCCAAGTCAAAAAGAACCAGGAGGGTACATATCATGGTTATACACATATAAACAGATGGTTATATTTTTATTACCATTTTCCCTGAAGTTTTTCTAAGATAAATGTGAGACATTCTAGACTTGCATTATTTCACCAGGAAGGTGGTAAGTCCCTGGCCCAAAAATTAACTACTTCAGGAACAAGCAGCAATTGCTGTCAAAACAGAATATTTTCCCATGGCGGCATTTTTCACGGGAAGAGAGTAAAAAGTACTGCATCAAGAAGTAAGACAGCATCAGTGAATAAATTCTATTTGCTTGATGTGTTAAACACATGACCAAGGCTTACTAGGAGTTTTCTAAACCTAGGGAATATCTCTTGTGACAAGGTATCATGTGTCAGAGGTCAAAACCTGCTGAAAATGGAGACCTCAGCATCTATTAAAATATGAGAGCTGAAAAGTAGGTTGCACATTCATACAATTGTGAGTAAAGAGTTGAGTCAGCTCAGAGTATTTTATTGAGCAAAAGTACCAATTTAGTATATAAATATTAGCCACTAAATTGAGAAATATGTATTTATGTAACATTTTAACAAGGAACAGTACACAATATTATTTTATAATAAAAATACTGTGGAGTATCTCTCAAAGTGACAGGGTCAATGTTACCAAAAAATTTTCTCCCTTCTGCATACTTTCAACACATTGAATAGAGTCTGTCTCAAGTTTTTGAAAACATCAGAATTATCTCATCTATTGCATCTAAAAAAGCAATAACAGAAAGAGTGAATCAACATGTAGCAACAGGGTAATGTTATTTCCTGAAGTATAATCCTTCAAACAGACATTTACCTGACAGCTCGGATGGCTGTCTTGAATGTGGGGATCATATCTTCCATAGGGAAATCACTACTGTCCCCTCTGTCTTCTGCCATGGGTTCCCCTGTTCCTGCATCTGCAAAGCAGGTTAAAAAACCAGACGTGAACGTCTTACCACACAAAATTTAGAGGGATGTCTGGATGAATAAAGCACTACATAAAGTCAGTGCAATTTAATAAAGAAATATCTTACAGCTTCTTTCACTGGTCAGATCTTGAAAGAGATTTAATTATTTTGGGACAGCTGTAAGACACATTATTGAAGGATCTTCTCTCAGATTTCAGTATTTCTGAAACGCTGGGAACTTTTCTTCCTTTCCAATGGATCTTTGCCCAGATTATTTTATATAAAGGCTAAAATAAGTTTTAGAAGACACAGGCCAAGTTCTCCTCTCACTGGCACCACCTGGAGCTCATTTACTTTCATGAAGAAGAAAATCAAGTTCCTGGTGTGGACATCCAGGCTACACCCATGGTAGCATGTCCAGCATGCACTGGTGTCAGTTGGCACGAGAAAGGGCAAACTGTTAAAGACCATTTAATGGCTAAAGACCATTTAGATGGCTTTTTCTTGGGCAGGAAAATGTGCTCAGGGAAGCTGAGAGGAAAAATGTCCTATAATGTTGCATGGAGACCCAATGGAAACCTCTGAGGGGAAGCAGGCTTGGGGAGAGAGGGGGAGGGAAGTAGATATAACTATAAACAAGATTTAATGAGATTGCAGTGAGGGTACGTTTGGGATGCCTGGACACAGGGCTGGATGCAGTCCAGGAGGGAGCTACCTTAGCATAACATCCCTGCTCATAAACCAAGCCATAATGGTGTGTGCTGTTTGGGGGATATAGATTGACTGCCCAGTGTGCACACTTTTTCCAGGTCAAGTAGGTTGAATCCAGCACTGGCCTTATCCCATATCATTTGCTGGTTTTGAGAAGGGCTGTTGTTTGATTTCAAGCACCACATTGCCTGGACACCAGGATGCTTTTTCTTGGGCTTCCCCAAACCTACTAACACCAGGATGCTTTTTCTTGGGCTTCCCCAAACCTACTACATAAAACCAGACATGCTTGTCCCAGAAAGACACAAACCTTCAACAGAATATGCAGAAGAACAAAGTAAAATGGGGAGAACAGGGGATGTATAGAAAGAAATGAACATAGATGGGCTACCTTCTGAGCTTTGCCAAAAAGCGTATGCTTTCATTCGGAATGCAGTGCGAAAACGCTCCTTATTATTCAAGACAACATTCTTAGGCTCTTTTGAAGGACTTTCTTCAATGGCATCTACATTCAGAGGGGTAAATAGCTTTCCTTTAGTATTGGTACCACGAACCCGATCCAAGAGACCCAGCTTTTGGCTACAAAATAAGCAAAAGTAATCATTTTCCTCCTTTGTACACTATGAACTTGCTTTCATGATGCTTTAAGTATATAATGGGCTAAATAATTTTTTTGTATACAAGGACACTGCTGGGGCTACCATAATTAATCAATGTCTTTGTAAGGAACAGTTAAGCTCCACAGATAATTAACTGCTTTTTATGAGCATTTTTTGGTATCAATGTTGAAAATGTTACCAGAGGGTCATGTTATCCTCTCCATGCAAGGTATCACAGTGCTTCAGCTCATGTAGCACACTTGAAGCAGTAGTTTTGTTATTAAGATATAAACAACACTGTTGCCGTGGGCAGGGATGTCATTCACTAGAACAAGTTTCTCAGATCCCCATTCAGCTTAGCCTTAAAACACTTCCAAGGATGGATTAACCACACATCTCTGAGCAAGCTGTTCCAGAGGTTCCAATGAGGAATTTCTTCCTAATGTTAATCTAAACCTACAGTCTTTTAGTTTGAGGCCATTCCTCCTCATCCTGTCACTACACACCTTTGTCAAAAGTACCTCTCCTGTTTTCTTGCAGTCTCCGTTTCGGTGCTCTAAAGTCTCCTCAGAGCCTTCTCTTATCCAAACATTACAACCTCAACTCTCTCAGCCAGGAATAAAATAAAGTCAGACGTGCTGTGAACCAAATAAATCTCCAGCAAAACTCTGGCAAGGCTTTGCCAAGCTCTGGTAAGGGATCTGGTTGGGCAGGATACCCTGTTTTCTCGCCACCATGACCTACAGGAATTGCAGTGAAGTGACAAATTTTATTCCTCTGATGATTCCTTGCACTGTCTTCCTCTTAGAGATTTACTTTCCAAATACATTTGTCCTTCAGTGTCAACACAGAGATAGAATTTCATCTACTTGTCATTTTACCAGCATCACTAACCCTCCTGACAGCCTGATGACTGTAATGATCTTCAAGGTAATCACTAACACCACTAAAATGGCAACAGGAATAGTAATCACCTTATATATGTTCTGAAAACTCTGTAGGTGATAGATGGTATAAATATTTGATTTGCTTGTTCACTTTGCTGCTCAAATATTTGTTAATTGCATATTTGTTTAAAAAAAAAAAAAAAAAAAAAAAAANNAAAAAAAAAGCAGGGCTAAGCCATGGGAAGAAAACCTGCTTTTTAGCTTTTTATTCTTGGGACAGCTCTAGGGACAGGTGAATTGTGCACACATGAACAAGAGGCAGTTCTGTGTGGGACACCAGATGAAATAAACTGAGTGTGGGGAGGGAGGAAGCTGTTAGAGCCGACAGGTTTCTGAGAGCCACAGATGAGAGCAGAGCTGAAGGATGAACAGCCATGGTTACCAGAAGGAAGAGTTAACAGGAATTCAGTGAGGTATCATTGCAGGAGGTTCAGCTGCAGCCACTAAACCTGCTGGGAGGAAAGGCAAGGGTCCACTGTGCAAGGACAGAGGGAACAAAGATGGAGATATGTGTGCAGACCTTGCAAATGTGAAAGGACCTACTTCTGTCTCAGAAGTTGCAGTATCCCACCACAATGGATGTTATCTGAGCACTGAGCATCACAGCTGTTGCAAGTTTTTGTGCTGGTTTTTTTGGGTTTTTTTTAACTTGAATTACTGGGGTTCTCATCTCTACTCTCTGTTTCTGATTAATTTGACCTAGGGAGCAATGAAATATGGGGAGAAAAGATGCAAGCATTAAACTTTTGGGTGTAGGAAGTTTCCCCAGCCCTTCTGATTTTTCTTTTTTGATATGAAAATACTTGTGAATGTAATTTCTACAGCCTAAGATGTCCAGACACTTGCCCTGTTATTGCATGTATGAAGTGCACAAGTGTGTGTGAGTACTGAACTGGCAACTAAGGAGAAGCTGGGTATGGAGAAACAAATTTAGTCCTGATATATCAGCATTTACAGGAGATAAAAACAGGGATTTTAGTGAAGAATTAGAACAGTCTAATCAGATTTTGCCCTAATGTCATTTCCTAAAGAATTCATGGCATGGGGGAAAAATGCACAAAGCACAGACAAAATGTATGGAGTGAAAATCGGGGATTACTTCCTTCTTCGTAGAAAAAAATGAGATGTTTCTTGTCAACATCTACGACAAAATATGTTTTGGGCAGTCTCACATTTGGGCTTAAGAACTCATTTAAGAAATTATTTCCATAGTTCTGGCTTTCGGGATGGAATCTTGATCTGCTTTGCCCACCAAGGTTCTGTCAACACTGAACTGATGGTGGGTGCAGAGTCCCAGCAAGTGATTTGTGTTCTAACTTAGGGAGATCCTGTACCCTCTTTTCTGCATCACTTCCACTTCTCTGAAAGTTTGACCACGTTTGAGCGCAGTACTGCTTTAGTACAGACAGATGTTTCAATTCTCTGTGAAATCTGGATTCTTCAAGCACTCAGCTGCCATACATAGGGCAAATATATACAGGAGAAGATAATTTATGAGCAAGTTTGAAAATGACACAAAATATAAAGGTGAGGAAATAAAAGTCAACAGAATGATTTGCATGTGGGATTTTTGGGCTGGTAAAGTAGGGAAAATAAATTCTCATGTCTCATTAATAATAAAATCAAAGTTTAAAGGAGGAATTAATTTTGAGAAGTACAGCCAAGAAGAGTCTAGAATCATGGCACATCACTGAAAAGAATTTTAATGCAAAGAAAGGCACCAAAAATCTAGTTAAGTGATAACAGAGTTAGTCAAGCAATAGAAACTGATGGGCCTAAAGGTGTTAGGGAGAATGAGTTTATGAGAGTGAGATTTTTCTTTAATATAAAGAAAAAAGAGGGATGAGGCATGGAAACCCTGGTCGTGATCTTTGGACACTGAAGGAGAACTTGGAATAAGAGACAAGAAGGGAGAAACCAAAAGCAGTTTTAGGATGAAGAGATCTGTTCCATGACAATAAAATGATAAAGTTTGTTTCTGGGTCCGAAAAAAATTGTGCAACAGGCTTGTTGTGGAGGTCAGCTTTCTCCAGGTGGGGGGATTACAGGTCACTGACAAGAGATGATTGACAGATGAATCTCAAATGAAAGGAAAAGTCAAGTGGTCACATACTACACACTGGCTTTGAGTAATGTACTAAATGTCACAAGATCTGAGTTAATAGCACTACAGAGAAATTCTCAAGAGAAAAATATCTTTAGGGAATAGAACCTGAAAGGCAAAGAAGCAGAAAAATAGGGCAGGTAAAAGACTGTTCTTGTTTATTAAAGGCCTTTTAGTACTGCATTAAAATAATATAGTTGTCATTACATGTGGCTTTGGACTCTCTCCAGAAACTTGCTTAGTTCTTCAAAATACATATCCAATTCTCCCAAAGTTTGCCTCTTAAAATTCCTGTGATAACTGCCTTGCACACCAGAAAAAAAGGAGGTATAAAACAAGGCAAGGATCTCTAGGAATCAGATGAGAAGGAAAAAGGTCAGTAGATGATGCAAAATATTAATATTCAAAATATTTATCTAGTGATTTTTTTTTAAAGTATAAGACAGCAATATAAGCAAGATATGCAGAATCTGTCATAGAGCTATGCAAGACTGCGACTGAACATTTTATATCCTCCTCATAGATAAAATCAGAAGAAAATATTCCTCTGGATTTAGATCAAAATCCTATTTATTTGCAGTGACATTTTCCACTGCATATGTTGGCATACTCATTTGAGGGGTGGGTTTTTTCCTTGGTGGGTTTTTTTTCAGTGGGGTGGGACTTAAGGTAGAAAATCCAAACTGAAAGCATTCCCAGATTTTCTTTTCAGAGAATTTTGCAGCTATCCCTGCTGGTAAGTGTTAGTTTAGGAAGAAACTATTCTCCAAAGACTGTTGCTTGAGCATTTTAGGTTTATGAGCTAGAACTCATCTGACCTGTTTTAAGGTGTTAAAAAAGTTAAACTTTCTGTCTAAGAACTACTCTTTAGACCCATTTCTATAATCAGTGGGAAGTCAGCAACGCTAATCCGTGAGTGGGAAGAGTGTGGTTCAGTTTGGGGAACTTGGGGAACTTGGCTCTTGTTATTGACTCTGGAAAGATCTAGATGAGAAGTCATCTAAAAAGCAGGTCTAAGTTACCTGAGCTGAAGCCTTCCTCATTAATTGAATCCTGAAGATTAACCCTTGAAGTAACATTCTGATTCATGAGAGTATGTTTATGCAACAAATAGAGACAATTGTGTTTGTATCTGGCAGCCAGAGCAGTAAAATCATCAGAAAATAATTCATCAGCTTCATATCAAAATATACAACTGTGTGTTGCATACAAAAGAACCCAAAACAAAACCCAAGCTTCTTTCCAGATAACGACTATCATCTGTCATCAGGAAAAAAAATGGACTTTGTTCTCATTTCCAGGGAATGAAATCTGGATCTGCTGGGGTTTTAGTTTTCATTGATCGTTTTAAAAGTACTGAGGAAATGTTTGTTCTCATGACACAATCTCCTCCACTGAAGCAGCATGCTCATGGTCAGTCCCAGGGCAGGAAGCATGCGCAGCTCACAGACCCTTCCTGAGAGGGGCTAGCACAGTGGTTCCCACCCACAGGGTCATGCACTGCTGCTCCTCTTTCAGCCTCCCCCTTCTGATGTTAGCTACTCTTCCTCCCCTGGGAACACTGGTCCCACTTCATTTGGGTTCCTCATGTCCAATAATTCTCAACTTCCAGCACAGTTCCAGAAACTGGAGAGATACAAATTCATCCCAAACATGTTGACAAAAATGCAGCGTAGTTTCTCTGCCTAGCTGGATAAATCACCATTTCTTGTCTTGCACGCTTTGCATCCTCTCTCTCCTGGGTTCCAAACCCTGTGTCTTTGAAATGGGACCCAGGATGAGAATTCCTTAACTCTGTGGTAGATACAGATCACCAGAAAGGGAGGAAGGTGAAAGCAGTGCAGTTTCTTTCTGCCTAAAGAAAAATTCAGCTCTTAAATTGTTATTCCCCAAGAATTATTTTGGACCACCTGAGAGATTATTTTGGTGGCTTGATATACGAGAGATGGCTGGCTTCTGCAGCACACATTTTACCCTTGTTCAGAATAAAGAGTGGGAACCACTGAACTAGAAATATTTTCCAGAAACAGTCATGCAAAGAAATAATGCATTGACATCCCATCATGCAAAGCCAGATACTCTCCTCTCTATCCTTTTCCTAGTATTGGAGTTTCATAAACAAATGGTACATGTATGAGGAGAAAAATAGTGAATTAGTTCTAAGAGTGAATCAAACAGCCCTCCGCCATGGATTTACAATTTTGACCTAACAAAGACAAATGATAACCAAGAAATTTTTCCATATTTTTCACAGTTTAGAATCGCTTGATGCAATTAGTCTCAGGTAACTGGAAGCAGAAGGGAGTCATGTTTACTCCAGCATTTTTGTACCTTATCAGCTGAACTTACATTGGTAAACTTAGCTTTGGAAAATCAAACATTCTGAATGAAGTTTCCAGAAGGATTCTGTATTCTGCTTTGAACACTTTCTAATAGAAATTAACACCAAACTAATCTTATGACAGATATGAATTCTGCAGTGAACCTGTTCAACTAATCTCAGACAGTCTATGAGATTTCTCAAGATAAGAAAAAGAACATTCCACATTTCCAAGGTAGTTCTAAACTTTAGCCAGTCAACTTTCCCTGTTATTGAGTGTTTTGTGAGATCCTCTTCAGAGAGGATCTCACAAAAATGTTCTGTCTCAAAATAGTTGACTACAGCTTCCTGAAAATGAAAGACTTCATTTTGCACCTTTAATCTTGAGGTCTAAATTTAGAATTTTCTAATGTGTGAGGAGGAAACATCTCTTCTAAGTCAACAAATTTCCACCATCCTTGGTGCTGTATATCCTCACTGCTATTTAAGGGTGGGTATGAGTCAAAATCCAGACTCACCTACCATTCAGATTATCTGCCTATAAACATGAGCTCAAGTCAAAACTTCAACTCAACTTTGATGCCCTTCAGAAAAAGCCTTTACATTCACTAAAGGCCTTTGCTTAGCCCCTTCTCTCATCCACACTTCCTAAAGGGATTGGAGATGGATGAAAATAATGTCACATAAATCTATGGGAAGAATAATCCAAATCCAATTCAGTGTGAAAACAGGATGGATATTTTGATGGATATTTTTCACCAATGGATGCAGCCATTGTAGGTAGAAGCCATATGGATGGTGACCCACTTTTTGCTTCAATGTGAACATAACGTATCAAGCTCTAGAAAATAAACCCAACTGCAAAATCAAAGTCTCTTGACTATTTTGCATGGGCCAATCATCAAATGAAAAAATAAGAGTGCTTTACTTGCTGCTTTCCTAAAGCTGAAGAGCTCCAGCTAGAAAAGCTGAGTTGCATGTTGATGATTTCCTGTTTGTGGAATGAAGTTGGAATGAGAACCAGCTCAAGTTGAATGACAGCAAGGTGTGGAGTAGAGTAAAATACTTTGCAATTCAGTCAAAATATTATTTCTAATGATGCATCTTTCATATTCCTGAAATGCCACAAACTATTTATATGTCTCTTTGCAGGAAGGTAAAGTTCTTGCCCCACATCTTAGGTCACAGTTCAGCAAGATATTTAAGCATGTCATTAACTTTATTCAGATGGTCAAAAACATCCACTTGTTTTCCATTTGCTGAACCAGAACCTGCAAATACACGTGCAAAGATGTTGTTCCACTGAACTCAAATTCAAAATAACTTGCATGAATTGTGTTAGCAGGGTTGGGACCGCATAAGGAATGGTGTTTAGCTCTTATAGTATATTTTTCTCACAGCAAAATTTCAAAATTATTTGCAGACTAAGATATTTCCATTCTATGGGAACAGAGAAAAGCACCTGTTTCTAAGCAGATCATTGAGAGAGCCAGGATAATATCCCATGTTTTCTGAACAGCAGAACAATTAGCTATTTGCAAGGTCATGCAACTTTCTTTTTATGTTTAATAATTTTTCAGTCTTATTGTCCCTTACTTTTGATGGTGGCTAGGTGAACTACTATAGTAAAAACAGAAAGTGCAGGCAGAGAATGGCATGCAAGAAATATGAAAAGAATAAGGCTCAATTGTTACTTGAACGTATATACCTAAGTTTTCTTGTGAGGCTTGATCCAAAGAATGACTCCCTACTAAACATGACATTACTGTAAAGTGAAGAAAAGTTATTAAGATGAGACGTTAATGATTTCCCATGAAAAGCTCTATGAAAAAGACTGGGAGCCTTTCATTTGTAGTTAATGCAGTGTGAAGAACAGAGTGGCTTTTTTCTCCTTCCTGTTTTGGGCAGATGTATTAGGATGAAATGCTCGCAGTGAAATTTTACACCTTGCAAAAGAGGGTTTTATTTTCATTTTATTGTCTGTATTGGCAATACAAAAACGCACAACATTTCATTAATTATTTCATGCTCATGTAGCAGAAAGGACAGGTATTGAATATGCCAATTTAAAAAATCAAATCAACTTTCCAAAGACACAGAAATATTATTTATATTGTGGAGATAAGGAAACAGGAATAAATGACTCTTCAGTAATCATGTAATAATAGGTCTAGGAATGAACATGCTCTCCTGATGTCTAGTTCCAAAACTGGACAATGAGGATCAGGAACCAGACCCTAGGAGAAAGTTCAAAATTCTTCACTAAAGTGTCTGTATTTGCAAATTTCAACACTGGTCAAAGTCAGTGGAACAGCTGCTAATGAAAAATCAGTCCACAATACTCATTCCCAAAACAGACCTAAAAGGTTGGTTCAGAATAAAAATATGTCTGGCAAGCAAATGCCCACCCGAAATGTAGGTCAGGTTCCCAAATGTTTGCTGAATGATTCCCTGCACGCCAGCAGAAATGAACATTAGTATCTCTTCCTCATAAATCTCCCTTCTTGGGTGCTGAACTGATGAAAAGGCTTTGCAATACAGGGAGAAAAGCAATTTCTGTCTGATATTTCATGGGGCTGTAAGGTTTAGGCATTGATTAAGGAAGAAAAAGCTAGTGGCACCTCTGGCATGAAGTCAGTAAAGTCACCATCAGTGAGCCACAGAGGGCACAGCCCCAGCTCCTCCTGGCTGGGGGACGATACAGGGCCCATAGGGAAGATTCTGTTCTTAAAGAGCAACATCATAGCTACCAATTCCCTGCACTGTTTACAGGACAGAATTGAGCTCCAGTCCAAAGTCCTGTTCATCATATCTTCATAGCTTCATTTTAAAGGGAGCTTTAATGAAGCCTTGGATTGCTGCCAAAATTTTCTTGATTTTCCACTAAGAAAATTCCTTCTCTGCAGCTTTGCCTTGGGATACAGCTTCTGAAATGAACTTTTTCTGTCATTTGTGACCCATGTGTTCTTCCCAAATGGTCTAAGAACAAGGTCCTGTATCAATCTGTGATGCCAGCTCCTGCTTCTCTCCTGATCTAGGAGAATCCTAGAAGGATCTGTCACAGAGTTCAACTCTAGAACTGTGAGAGCTTTCCCACTACTCAGTAGAAACTCTGCTACTTAAAGAACTTCCTGTCCTCAAATTCTGACACAGCCAGGCCTCATTTTTATTTTGTTAAAAGCTTCTGTGAAAACTTTGGACCAATTCTTCTCTCTCCTTTATCAACCATGGATTGACTACTACAGCAACATTACTAATTACTTTCTCATTAAGCACTTAACTGATGGAAGAACCTGGAGACTGAGAACACTTATGGGCTGTTCTCCCCATTAGGACCACATTCCCTTATTGCTCATTTATTTCAATACAGTCAAAGCACACACTTCAGTGGAATATGAGTAATAATTTCTATACTAAACCATGCAGGAGGAAGAAGATTTTTTTTTAATTATCTGGTTTGTAAATAAGAGTTTTATTAGAGGTGGGATGTGGTACTGTCATAACAACCAGATTTTATGGCTCAATCCCATTTCTACTCAAGGCAGTGGATGTTCCCACAAGTACCATCATATGTCTGTTTACCTGGAGGGTTTCCAATCCCTTTAATTGAATGTTTAATTCCATAAACACATTTCTGCTAGCAGGAAGGCTCCTATGCAGGTGTACTGATGATTTTGCTGAGGCTTATCAGATATGTAATAAAATAAAATCAAGTTATATCCAGCTAGAATGAGGGACCTTGGGATTATAGTTTCAAAGACTTTGAGCTGTGAGTCATACTTTTTCATTTTTAATTCAGTGTGTCAACATAAAATGATTTCCACTGGCCTGAAAACTACAGTAACTCAGAACTTCTGCAGGTGCAGGAGCTTCTCTAGTGGAGCTGTGACCAACAGTGAACTGCAGCAGTCATTCTCTTACCTAATTTTAATCTTCTGCTGTATCTCAGCCAGAACATTTTGACTCAAGATATGGAATTAGGTTCTCAAAAGGATTTCAGCTCCTAAACTCTTCCTTACATATTAAAAACCAAAATTCAGCTGTTACCAACACTAGAGATGGCTAAAATCTCCAGACATCTGCACTAATGCAACTGAGCTTGCTCATGACTGCTTAGCCTGGGGAGTGCATTGGTTCTAAAGTACTTAAGGTCCATAGGGGGTCACAAAATGGGTACCACCCACCCAGTCATCTTTGAGAAGGGGCAGGAGAAGGAAGACATCCTTTCCTAATAATTTGTCACTAGAGCACTTGCCTGTATTGTAACAAAACTTTAAATAGGTTTTTTTTCTCTGCTAAATGAAGCTTGAACCCCAAAAATTCCTAGGAGAACAGCAAGTGTTAATCTTTATTTTTTTGTCAACTTCCTTTATTGAAGATGTCATGTGTTGCACTAAATGTTTAAAAAAAAAAAAAAAAATTTTTCATCAGGCCAAGGACTGGAACTCAGATCTGACCTCTGGCTTACAATTTTCAAATATAGCTGCAATTCTTGTTCCTTTTCTCTGTAAATGGGGATGCAAACTGAAGTAGCTTCAGCATGTCTGTGGAACTATTTATCCTTTAATTGCTATTGGATTTCATTGTGGGTGACCCACTGATAGCAATTTAACATGAAGTTATGACTTACAATTATTTTATGTGCATTTGACTCTTCTTATCTGAAGAGGGTTATAAATATATAATTTCCATTTGAGTCTTTGCAGGTTGACTGTCAGTGGCTGCTCTACTGTAGTCTTCAGTGACTGACCAGTATTGGGATTGATGATTCCTTCATTTTCTTTGCTTGTAAATACCCAGATGTGATGGGGAGCTTCCCCCTTTTTTTCAGCACGGGTGGCACCAGGTCCTCAAACCTAATGTAGCTTTTACAGCACTACCAGAGAGATTGACTATCCTGCTGTCCCATCTTAGACACTCATCTCTGTACTTATTGTCAACAAATCTTTGCACATGGTGAACTGTCACTGACTCACATCACAACATTGCTCTGTGCAAGACTGTGGAGCAACCAACATCCTAAATTCCCCCCAGAACAGCCTGGATGCTAAACCCTGGCCCTGCAGCACAGATCAGGAGGAATCTAGACCATGATTAGTCATAACAAACAAAGCTGTTTACAGACAATCAGCAAGCAACACTGCCTTAGTACAGTCAGCATTTCAGCTGTGTTAAACCAGGAAAAAAAGCAAGCAGTTAAGAAATGGATTTGTTAATAATTTTTAATGATTACCTGTGGTGTTAGTAGCATGGTTTAGTTAACAGCTCATGACTCCACAAAGAACTATTTAGTTTGCATCCTCCAACAGCCGTATTAAAACATATATATATAATAATGACAGCTACATACCTGGCAGTACCATCCAATTGCTCTTTCCTTTTAGAGAAGAAAGGATGCATTACAAGAAAGCAAGGAGAAAAGAATCACATAATAAATTCAGCATATTTTTAAAATATAAATTGCTAATCTACTGCTAATACATTATACCTCTTTTGTTCTGTGACCAACAGACTGTAACTGACAGGAGAAGCAAAATAAAAGCTACATTTTCAACCAGCCATAAAGCAAAATAAAAGTGATATAGATTCCTGAATCTGTGCTACTTAGATTGACAAACCAGTCTATGGTAAGAAGTGATCTCCCCTGCTCTCACTGCCAAGATCTTATTTGAAAAACACTTATTACATTTCAGGTAGCATTTGGATCATAGAAGAACCTACACACAATGAGCAAGCTTGTAGTCACAGTAATGAGTTCAGACTCCTTATGAATTTGGAAATTATTCTCTGAAAAACCTTGCAGTCAAGAAATCCCAAAGAAATTACTCTGTCATGGAAAATGTGGGAATAGGCAGAGAGTGAGAAGAGATAAAGAAAAGGGAAGAAAGTTACTGAGCATAATTAAACACTTTTGGTATTAGGGTTTTTTTTTTTTGTAGAGGTTTCATTTTTGAAACACATGAAATTGATTCTAAAAATGTATTGTGACTAAAATAAAGAAAGGGTGAGTATTTGTAATTTGCCCTTTGTGAAAGCAGGAGTCTGGAACATTTCAAGTCAGTCTTGAGCTACAGCTGGAGCTTCAGTATTGGTGCAGTGAGCACAACTACACTGGAGACCTCTGAGTTGAACAGTAAACTTAAGGGCACTTGTTTTCAGAATGAGGCACAACAGCAAGATCAGGAGGAAACTTTAAAGCACTAACTTGGATATGTAATGCCCATTATTAGCTGCTGATAATATGCAGCCAAAATTCCTGGCATTTCATAGGGCTATAGAGGTTTTATAAAAAAACATTTTAAAATGTTAAGATCTAAATGTGAGAAAGATGCCTGTTTGACCAGCAAGGAGAGTGACAATTAATAGCCATAAACATAAAAGCACCCATTTTATCTGAATGTCTTTATGTATGGAACTTTCACTGAACTCAGAAGTGGTGACTGAAATTAAACCTCTACCTCTTCTTCAGAATAGTTTTCTTGAAACTGTCTCTTACCTTAAAAACTCTCATTGATACATATGTAAAGTCTGTGTTCCCTGTCCTGACTGATACTCCACAGAAAATGACAATGGAGAGGTGGACAATGCACTTACCTGAAAAATGGAAATGATACAATTGATTCATAAAACCTCCAGGTAGCAACTAAATCAATCCTGTTGGGGTTAGTAGCATAGTATCTCCAGGCAGCCTAAATTACAAGGGAGAGGAAATAATTAGTGGTAAGTGAAGTTATTTCCCAGCTGAGTGCAGCCAGGCTCTTTCAAAGAACATAACGATGCACCTGAATGACTATTTGGAAATTAATTACTAATCAGCCATACCAAATGAGTGTCACTCTATGGAAAAGCTATTGGCAATGAATTTTGATGTGGGAGGGCTGTTAAAGGAGACAGAACATGGAGAGAACCACTAAAAGAGCATAACACTACATTAGATTAAACTGGTTTTATTGTCCTGTCTAGTATGTCTAAAAGAGCTTCAAGCACTACTGGACTTGTCCAGTAATTCTGGAAGTACTTAAGATAGTTTGCCTCCTAATTTATCATCAGAAGTTTTGCTGAGAAATTTTCTACTTCAGCATTTAGTTCAAATTAAAATTCTCCAAAAATAATAAAAAAAAATCTCCAACCTAAAACCCACTAGCTAAATAAGCTACCTGATCAGTGGAGATGCTTTAATTTAAAATTAAAGTCCTTTAAATTCCATTCACAACTCATGCCTGCAGCCCCTTCTGTTTGCTAAAGCATGTTTTTAATGAGAACAGCCATGAATTTTAATGCAATTCAGTCTGTTTCTCCTGAGGACTTATTTGATCCAGAGCACCAAGGCTTCCATTTTTTATCACAGAAACTTTCTCTGTCCCTCTGTGAAAATGCTGTCATTTACTTAACTGCTATCAGGATATGCTCCATACCTAGCAAGAATAAATAATTTCAAATTTGTCAGCACACATACTTTAACCTGTGATTTAGGATTTTTATCTAAATATCCTGAATTCATAATAAAGGCCATAACTGATGTCCAAATGAGGTAAGGGCTCTCTTCCCATTAATTTTTGGATCATCCAGTGACATAACAGAGGATACAGGGTGTGGTTTAGTTTTTTAAATCCACATATACTATTTATGTTTTTTGCCTTCATTGAAATTGTCACTGTCTATTGTGTTACTTCTATTGCTGTTTTCACATCAATATCAACATAACTGTGCACAGAAAAACATTTTCTCAAGGGAACTGAAAAAATCTGTATTTTGTAAAGAATGTGTTTTCAACAGCTTGTTTTCTGTGATTTTGTGGCAGTGATGCAGAAGCCAGTTGGTTTGCAGAAGCTAGCAGATGAGATCCCTTATTCGATAGACATTGCTCTTCTGGGACTGGAAAGATTCCTCAAAACTGCAAGGGCCTCTGGATTACCTAGCTCAGGTGGAAACCTGACAAACACAAATTCTCCTGCAATGGGAAGGGAGAATTTGGGCAGGGGAGGAGTGGTGGCCCTTGCTAACATGATGCAGCAGTCTTCATGCACAAGACTTTTTCAAGGAAGAGGAAAGCGGCTGCAAACCTGGATGAGCTCAGCTGCTGGCTTTCTTCTTTTCTCAAAGTGCTTTTGACGATGCTGCTCCTGGACCTTCAGTGCCAGCCCCGACCCCAAAATGCCCTGAAAGCATAGAGTGATGCAACATTTTAGACATCTCTTACTCAGAACAAAAAGGATTAATGATGAGAGGATGCAGGTCTACGGGTAGAGATGGAGATGGCTACATGGAATCTTTGTGCAGCTCCCACACCTTTCCTGCTGCTCCACTCATGGGACAGGAGGCTGTCATGATCCTCTCAAGGACCACAGGCCACACCAAATCACTTAAAGGTCCTCAACAGGCTTCTTGAATGTCTACTGCCTTTCCAAAGCTGGAGGTGTCCAGGTGTTGTGTTACTTTCCATTTCCACTGAAACTCTGCTTACATGATCCAAGGGCTGTGCTTAACCATACTTTGGATCTGGGAGTGCAGGACTCAGCATCCTCTGTGAAATTATTTCCAAGTCTGGATCTAGAGGAAAAATATCCTAAAATCTGGGCTTGGGAAAGTTTCTGTTGATATTCAGCCCAGGTCAGTCAGATTTTGTCTTATTCTTATCTGAGGATGTTGCAGACAAAGGAAATAAAAGGCTGGGTAAGATGGGTCAAATTCTAATTATTACAATAGTGGATCCCAAATCCTTTCAAAATATGTCTGGGAGGGGGGTTATGCTAATACCAGTAAATTACCACATGCCAGTGTGCAGTCTCATGAACTCCCTTGTGGTTTCCCAGATTGTTCACTTGCTGGATTAATTTTGTCCTGTGCCAGCTAGCACAGTCAGAAAATGCCCACATAGTGAATTGAGGAGTATTGGGATGATATATTATTCCAAATAGACTCTGTGCAAAGTTGGGAAGAAAGAATTTCCATTCACTGATACAGACCCGCTCAAGTCTCTGAAGTACTTCTTTAAAAGGGATTTGGTTCCACTGGTTATTTTATTAACTTTACCTTCTTTTTGCAAGTGCACAGCGCTGGGCTGTGTCTGACAGAGGAGGGGAAGGTACTTACTGCAGGAAGAGCAAAGAAAGACACTCCAATGAGAGAGAACGTGGCTGCAATCAGCCGTCCCTCCCATGTTTTGGGGGTCTTGTCGCCGTATCCAATCGTAGCGAGGGTGATCTGAGGGCAGAAGGAGCAGGGCTTGATGTAAGAAAAACACAGCCAACAGCTCTGTGTAAATGTCACCATGAAAGCTGAGTAACTCACTTGGCCCTATGGGTGCTCATGCACAGCTCTGTGAAATAGGATCTTGAGGATGGGCCAACCAATTTTTTGGTGTCACCATAGTCCCAAGGCACTGCATGGAGAGCAGCTTCACTCTCAAAGCAGCCGCCTATTTCAGATGCATTTGCTGCAAGTGAACTCCACATGAATCTCCTGCCCCCATCAGTATAGAGTCAGGAATGGGATTTGCCAGTTTACAGCTTGCAGATCCTTAGCAGCCTAGTCAGAACTAGCTCTGCCTGATGCCCTAGTCTTTTTAAAATGAAGATGTCTTTGTGAAAACATTGTCCTTTCTGGCACAAATGTTAATTTGTAACTGTGCACATTTTCTCACCACTGAGACTCTGTCTAAGTGTCCTGGATATAAAAGGACATGGAAACACTGAGATGTTCTATGCAACACTTGGTATCTCTTGACTAATAATGAGGGGAGGGAAGTATCTTATATTTATGAGAGAACTACAATAAATAAAAAGTATGCTGCTGAATTTAAACCACAGCATGACATAGACTTCCTTGACTATCTGTAACAAAGCAACATGAGTGCTGGAATGGCAGGAACATCTGCAATTGAATGAGTAGAGGTGCAAACCAATACTCTTCTCTCAATCAGAAGAGGCAAGAATAGATATATCAAAGGTCCATTTTGTTCAGTATCCTACCACCAATGGCATTCCATGGTGAATGATCTTTAGGGAATGCATGTAAGACACAAGAATTGTTACACTAACCTTTCCAGAAATATTTTTTAATTCCTCCATCTGAACCCAGAGACATCTTCAGTCACTGGCTGCATAAGAATCAAATGTCCCATGAGTGTCTTCCTCAACTGCCCAAATATTTGGTGCTATATGACTGCCCAAAGGCCCATCCACTGGCCAGCTCTGGTTCTGCCATGTTCGAAGGAGTGCAGCTCTCACAGGCAGGACACTGCTGGCATGAGAGCTCAGTCTCCTATAATGCAGTTACACCTGAAGAGACGCTCCTCTAAAAAAGAGGTTTCCCAGACACCATGAACACAGATTGATTTCTGAAGGAGGTTTAAGCACCTAAAGGCTTTTGTCCAAAAATTAACCCAAAAATCAACAGGGTTGTAGGTTCTGTTAATTGATTGTAGGGGCACTCCTACTTTGGTAATGTTATGGAGTAAAATGCCTTTCACTCAAATATAGCAGCATTTACACTTTAATCCCTAAAACTTTATCTCTTTCTGGATATGAAGTTTTTAAGAAGGGTATAAGGTATTTTTAGAATCACTTACCAGCCCCCACCACAGTGCATCTGCATAGGTTTCAAACTCCTCTTTCATCTCCACCCCATTAGCATCTTTTTCAGGAACATCTTTTTCAACCAGATAAACAAGAAATGAGGATAAGATGAGTGTCAGGAACCCGATGTACCAAGCAGTGATGAGTTCCTGCAAAAGAAACAGATGAGCATGGAGGGGCTAAAAAGAGCCTCAATATCCACAGTGGCAGAGTAAACATCAGAAGGAGAGAGAAACACAAAGGGTAACAGCAGAGCTGTCACTGCTGGCTTTGACCAGCCCAGCCCATCTCAGCACTTAGTGGGAAATAATGCAGAGATTTACAAGAATTGGCCCTTACACAAAATATTCCTTAGGAGCAGCCTGGAGAAATCTGCAGTGGTGGTTCTACACTAATCTGGATTAAGGGTTTCTCTGCACCTATGACACAGCTATAGGTACAGCTCTGACCCTGACCTTGACTCTTTCCTTTCCTTCTGCCCCTGGGCTTGGTCAGACTTGGCAAACAAATCAACAGCTCTGCCCTCTTCCCATCTCCAGAGAGCCAAGGCTGCAGGATGCACTTCCATCTCTTCAGATGCAGATCCCATCACGAATGATGTTTTCAAAATGAATTCATGCAATAAGAACAGACCTTGAGAATATTCTGTGTGCAAACAAACCCCAAACTTTGCTGTTTTAGAGAGGATGATTAAAGTGGAGTGTGTGGAGGTGGGGCATGCAGCCACACAAGTTAAAATCCCAGAATTCTAGAAATGTCTATAAAAAGGCAGAAACATTTTTTTTAAGGTTGTCAGAGGTAAGTAAAAAAAAAAATCAATATCCCCATTCATTTTTATCCTTCATATTAGTCATTCATCCAATTCAATTCACTGTATTGGGACAAAAAAAAGAAAAAAGATGTAGCTGAGAATTTTGAATCTTGAGACAAGTGAAAAACTTCATTAATTTCTAGTGTGCAGTCACAGGAGAAAATTGTTATCAAAATTGTTTTGTCATTTTCTCCCGTAAAGCAGAGTTCTTACAATCCCTTCTCATTTCCCTTAGCCAGCTGGGGTCTAAAAGTGCATGGTGGGGAACAAAACAAATAATATTTGAATGAAATCCCACACAATGAAGCCTTTAACAATTTCTAAACAATGTGTTTGGTACGTAGACTTCTTCCATTCCTGAGAAACACTTTTGACATAAATGTTTATCTGCCACCTGTCTTCTAGAAAGTTTATATGAGGAAGGAGCAGAAGTTTGTAAGAAATGAAGCATTGTGGGCATCCCCATTAGTCCCTACACAAAAGCAAAATCTAAATATGCTAAGCCAGCTGGCATTTTAACTTTCAGCCCCCCCTAAAATGTCAGGAATGTCATTCATGGATAAGAAAAAGCAGTACATAGTGGAGTATGTGTAATTTTTATACACCCTGTGCAGATGAGAAATCTCATCTAGAGGATTTTGAGCAGATAATTTTTAACTTGTAATAGTATTTCTGGAAAATCAAGAGCACAAGTATCTGTCTGGTGCAAGACAGGGTGTGTCTAACTACAGCATCAAGTTAGACCAATCAAAGATGACTTTAGAAATGTTTGCTAGTCTGGGGTCCCATTGCATCCATCTCTGTATTCTCTGACCTAAGCTTCCAAAGAGAAATTTTACCAGTATCTCCCTTGGAAAACACATTTCTGTGCACATTTCTCAGGCTAATCAGCCTCTTCCCATCCCTTCAGAGTCCTGCTCCATCTATTGATCAGACAAGTCTGAGAAGCCACTACAAGCATGTTGCAACTTCCCAGGCATTTTTGTCGAGGATTTCAGCATCCTTCACTATAAAAGGGATGTCCCTGCTTCCATTCACAGTAAAGGCAAAATTCTTGTAACATGTGGAATGAACGTGCTCTCACTTCCCAGCACTACTTTTGAGCACAGAAAGGTAAAACAAGGGGCAGAAATGGTTCAGAGAATGGAAAAGGGAAGAAAGCTGAAAGAACAAAACTGTATTTTGAACTGCTAAACATAACCCCAAGGCGCTGCTGTACCTGTGCATCCCCTCTCTTTCCTTTTAACCTTTCTCCCCAAGCCCCAGCTGAGTCCTGCAAGCTCCTCACTTACTTTGCTGTGTGCACAAATAGCTGATCCCAAAAGTTTCCATGTGCCTCCCCGCCTGTCCATGCGGAGCATCCGTAGGATCTGAAGGAAGCGGAGGCTTCTCAGAGACGTTGCCAGAACATTGCCCTGGTTCCCAACAGCAACCACTGGCACTGAAGCAATCAGCACAAAGATATCTGCAAGGCAAAAAGAACAAAGCCTGCCAACAAAAGTGGCCCCATCACCCGTTTCTCAATCCCATCTGGTTGTGCTGCAAATTTCCCTAGACGAGTTTCGAAGCTGCCTGAAAATGCCTTCTCTTGCCAATTAATCAGATATCTGCACCTGCCACACAGTCAGTACTGGGAACAGAATCTTCTGGAAAGCCTTGGGATCTATTTACAGATCAATGCACTGGACTTGAGACACTGAGTTCACTTAGGAATGCAGAGAAACAGTGTCCTAATGCTGACAGGAAATCAGCCTCAACTTCATCTGTACCTCTGGAACACCATAGTGAACAGGTCAGCAGACAAGAAATTCAGGTTTGATGGTACACTTCCTGTTTATTCTTTTGGCTGAGTTTTCCCACTAAAAACTTAGTCAGTACTACTTTTTTTTTTTTTTTTGTAAGTGATTACAGGACCAATTTGCTGATAACTGAACAGGTATGAAATGTGAATAAATTCTTTTTTTCTTTCTTTTCCTTGTTTAACCCTGCTTTTTGATCCTATATACACATACGAGAGGTGGTACCAAACAGCTTAAAATATTCTCTGAGCACTCAGTCTTTTAATTGTCTTTATAGTCTCTTTCCAGCCAAAAAAGATGAATTACAGATTTTTTCATTTCCAATCATTCTCAAAAAAACTTGTACCAGTGACAAATAGGAGATGATTTTAATAAATCCAGGATATCTTCTGTTTTTTACCCAGATATCAATGAAGATTCATACTGAGAGGTGAGATGACACTTCTACTGAGAAGGAATGAGACAGTATCAATCCCACTTGCTCACACTTTGCTGCCTTCACAAACCTACTAGAAGTGTAAGAAGTATCTGTACAACAGTAGCACCCAAAGGAGCATTACTAAATTGAGAATAGCACAGATGCACAAAGCAAATTTGTCACAATTTTGTCTACCATTTAGATCTATGAGATAAAAAAGGGAGGGAGAGGAAAAAGAGGCTTCTATTCATGCAGCACCATGGCTCCCAGAGTGTTTTGTGCTCTACAAATAAAAAAGCCCAGGGCTTGGCCTGAAGAGAAACAAAACAATGAAGGTATCCTAAAATCAGTGAACAAATGGGGATGACAGGTGCTCAGGGCAGAGTGAGCTCCTAAATGTTGGCTGGTTGGTTTGTGGATATAACAAGTAGTTGCAGCAGGGTATTCAAACATGAATATTGAGTAATTTTATGGTAAATTATAGTCAGTGCCTTCCAAGCCTGAAAGACAACATGGGTGAAATCACAAAGATACTTGTTTGCAAATACAGACCAACAGTACAATTGATTGTTACAAAACAGAACGCAAACATGTAAGGGAGCTGGGGAAGAAGGCATAGAGTTGGGTTCTCAAGTGGTTCGAAACTGAAGGCAGAGACAGTCTTCCTGAGGATGAGCTAAAGAAAAGTGCAGCTAGGCTCAGGACAAGGAAATTGTATTTGAAGAGCAGAAGGATTCATTTTTGTCTCACTGACTAGGTGGCCAAGTGACTCTTAATTACAAGTTATTGCTGGCTACTTCAAATAATTACTCCAAGCAGGACACAAGTAAGTTTCCATCCCTGCTGATGGGGCTGATTTCAATTCCAGGGCTTTATAGGTCCTGGCATAAAGGGCAGATGTGATTTCAGTGCTCTTTGCACTGCCAATCACCCGTTCTTTGACATCCTCTAGACTGGCTTAAAAGGCAAAAAGACATTAATGAGGAAAACAGTAGTAGAGAGCATGTGCCTACCCAGCATGCACAAAGGTTTCCTGGCAAATTTGAGTCTCCCCCTCCATCCTTTGTAGCGACAGCAACAGCCAGCAGCCCAGATTCTTAAGGCAAACTCTGCTCCAAAGATGAAAATGGCAAAAGTTTCCTGTATCAAGACACAAACTACATTGTTAGTCTCACAACAAGTTTTGCAGTAATTCTGGACACAAGGATACAGCTGAAGGAAACAGATGAGGTGCAAGTGTTAGGATATGTGTAAGAGAGAGGGAAAAAGTAGAGGAGAATCGAGATTGATGATAGAGGCAAGGCTAAGTGGGACACAGTTTTCCAGCCTGCTAAGTACTGAAGGATTTGCTCCTCCTGTTGGGTAAATGTGCTTGCCCTGCCTTAATGGAAGGACAATTACTTCACAGAAAGACCTCCTGTTCCACACAAAATGAGCAGACATAAGTGAGGGGTGACTGCAAAGTCCCCAGGACACTCTGTGCCCACCCCCAGGGTCACCCACCAGCAACTCGCTCATGCAGCCATACCTGTTGGGACAGGGGCAGGACACAGGACATTCAAAAGTTTAAAGCAATGATAAAGACATATATAAGACAAATTTAAGGCATATATTGTTCCCTTGAATTTCTGGTGGACGAAAGGACGGGATTTTCCAGCTTGCTCCAGAACCTTTCTAAGCATGGGGAGGGAATGGGGAGCAAAGGGCTTCTCTGAGGTGCTCAGCAGAGATAGACCAGGGGCAGCCTGGGGCACATGGTTACTTTTCCTCTCTGTGAATTCCTGGCAAGAGGGTAAAAGGGTCTTTTCCTCATGCTCATTACCCACAGCTTCTAAAACCTGCTGAGAGGCACATAAAAACAAGCACAGGAGAAGGAAAGATAACCTCAGGCTCTTTTAAACATGAAAGATGGGCCTAAGCAGGGTAACAAAGACCAAAAGCGAGTTACACATTCCCTGAGGGATGAAGGTGTTTTCATACAGGCACTTTTAGAGAAAGAACATGCAAGGGGAATTCACCTTTCATTCTTTTTGGCATTTAGCTCTTGCTTGGATCTATATGTCTCTGGAGGCACAAGAGGAAATGGAAATTGAGATCCTGGAACTAATTTTACTGTGCAGCTTCCCATGGGATACTTTAAACAAGGCCAGGTTAAGTGAGACATTGTGCCCTGTATTTTATGATAGCTATGGGAGCAAAGGAAGTTCATTTTTAGGGTCATTTTCATAAAATGTTGAATTTGCCATTTTATATTTAGTGAAGGGTTTTTTTCTACTTTTTAATTCTTCTGCTAAGTGGGAGGCCTTACAGAAATAAAGTCTTGAGCATGAACTTCAGAATTTATAGAACAAGCAATCTGGAATGTATTTGCTGTGCATACATTTTCTCTCAAAGGCACTGCCTGCAGCAATTTCAGTTAAGCTGCTGTTGGACACAAGTATGAGTCCAACTCTGATGACCTCACTTGAAAGAAATACTAAAATTAGTAGAATACTACAGAATGAATTAAAACTATTGAAAGATTTCCCAAATATATAGTTTTCAAGTGTGCTTAGGTATAGCATGGTCAGTAGGAAATTTATTGATAATCTGATGGAAGGACTATTAGACAAATGCTGAAAAGCCATTATTTAAAAGCCTCAGGCTAGGATCTTTCATTTTCTTTTACTCAGGAACCTCACTTACTTTTTACTCACTTGGTGTTGACAATGGTCTGGGAACTCTCCAACATGTAAGTGTACATTCATTGCTCCAGGACCAAGGGCAGAAACCTCACTGCATGCAGAGCTGGGAGTAAGTTTCCATCCCTGCTGATGGGGCTGATTTCAATTCCAGGGCTTTACCAGGGTGATGCAGCAACCACAGTTCACTTACCAGCAAGAGGAGCCAGTCCCCAGAAACTGTTTCATACTCCTTGAAAGTTGTCAGGACAGCTAAGATCAAACATCCCAAGACAATCAGAAACCTGGAATGAAAGAAAAGAAAAACATTTTTAAACTTCTCTGAATTTGCACTGAAGATTTTGCCTATAGAATCATGAGCAGAGATGTCCATGGGATGGCTGCTCCCTGTTGGTGAGAATGAGGTGAGGTTTTATGAAGATCAGGAGTTTTCAACCAGGTTGGAGCAGGGGGAACTGATAGTCCTGGCAAGATCTGGAGTCAGAATGTTCCTGGGAGAGACATGCTTTATTCAACTTACATTCTNAATAAAGTTTTTTTTCTTGTGTGTTTTCAAGTTTAAATCTGCTTTTGTTTTCTTCCTTATTTTTAATCCTATCTCACAATGAGAAAATAAACCCTCCACAGAATGAAATGGGTGACAGTGCATTTTCAGAAGGAATTGTGTGATATGCAGAGGATTGTGTTGCCCAGGAGGTCCATTCCAAGCCATGTGCTGCCCAGAAGGGCCCTGCAGTTACAGTGCAATGGATCTCCCTGGCACATCCTGAGGCCTGGGAAACAGAAAACGCTTCACTACAAGGCAGCACTGGGACAAACCCTCCCTTGAAAACTGCATTGCATTTCTTTTTTTCTTTCTTCTCTTTTTGCACTCATTTCTATGAAGATGAAAAGGTCTGAAAGAGTAACAAGAGAGGGTAAATTTCTGCTCTCCAGTAAACAAAGTTTGTGATAAATCACTGCCCCTGTTTTATTTTCTGTCTGTGAGGCTCCAGAACATAGAGATTTGACTAAAAATTTAATTCCCACTGCTGCCAAATCTGATTCAGTCTAATTGATCTGCTTTGCAAAACTATTCCCAAGTTCAAGCTATTCAAAATCTTTTATATAAGTGATTACTGTGAAGCAAAGAGAGGCAAGCTCATATTCTGGTACTTCATGTACCCAGATCATGGACATTTTAATGTGTTTCCAAAACTTGATCCACAGGAATAGAGAGGCAGGTGGCCATGGAAATATTTTGAGTTTAATGAATAAATTAGAAAGATGTCTTTGTAAAAGCTCTGGATCCCCTGCTTTTATAGCTAGGGTACATCAAAGAAATGATAGGCATTAGGTACTGAAATCATCCAGGGAAAAAAGCTTGTGAAGAATCAAGCTGTGTTTATGTGTACTACCTGTTTTGAATTTCAATCTGGTTCCTATAGTGTGATTTCATCTCTTGCCGAGTAAAACTCCACTTTGTTTCACTGGGTGAAATGAACAGAGCCAGATCCTGCAGAGGAGGCAGTGACAAGGGACTCAGCTCAGCTCAGCAACATTTGTCTTCTAACCTGCCTTGGGTTTTCATTTCCTTCATGTCTGAGAAAACCTAGGGCTAAAGAGTGGTATTCTGAGAATGTGCAAATTGTTTGCAGCTGGAGTGAAAGGACAGAGGTGAGCTCCAGATAGCTCCTGCTGGCTTTTGAGGGGAATTTCCTTCAAGCAGAGTCCACTAGCACCCTACATGCCAGGAAAAGACAACAGTGAAACACTTCATAGCAAACCCTGAAGGATTAATTTACTGTGGCTTTTCTGAAATTCACAGTTCTTATGCCAGGAAAATTTCAGATAGGCCATTTTGAGCAAGGTTGGAACAGAAGTAAATGTGTTTCCTCATGCTAAATAATTTTGGATTTCTTTGGTAAGTTTCACCTTTTCCACTCCCCAGCCCTGCTCTAGAGCATGGGTTATGTAGCTGGTAGGAAGCAGACCAAAATGTGTCTTTTGCCTTCTACCTGTGACCACACTCCTGCTACTCAAGCCATTTGGTAATTCACTTGGCAATATTGTGGTGCTCCTGCCATGCCCTTGGGCTCTGTCACACCATATCTTGTTGTCCCCACCTTGCAATTATAAAGCCAGTGGCTCCCTGGCTTCCCAAGGCCCATGATCCAGTTGTCCTGAACCTCCAAACTGGTGAAAACTAAACAAAGACAACATGACTCCTTTGATTAACTATAAATCACCTGTGCTCTGTCACACAACAGCCTTTAGAGTGGTACCATCACCAACACCCCAATTTAACCCTGTGCAGCTGCTGCTTGGTGCTTTCCATCACAGCCACTTCTTCATACCCTGTGAAAATTTGGTCACCTATCAGCTCACAAATATCATTTTAATGATTTCATGAAAGGTGAAACACACTGAAAGCAATCCAAGGAAATAACATCATCGCATTACATCATAGGCTACTTAAACTAAAGGCATGAAATTAAGATATCATTATTAAAAAACGCCGCTGTTAATTAAAGATGATGTACAGATTTTTGTCCAAAAGGAAGACAGAAGATAAGTTAGCAGTGAAATCATCATCTTCCTAAAAATGCCTGCGGTTTTACCACTAGAGGGTACCGGTGCTCCACAGAGCGAGGGCTTTCAGCCCCCTCGTTTTGAAACGCTCAAAGCAGGGGGTGCTCAGGTGTTCGCAGCCTCGTATTTGATATAAGGAAAGCGGTCTTACAGTGATGAAAGAGTTTGGTCAATAAAAATCCCAGATGTTGACAGCAAGGGACAACTGCTGAGCGCTGTTGTGGGTGCTGCTTGTGTAACACAGAACACGCTGCAGGTCCCGGCTCCCATGAGAGCCCACCCATGAGAGCAACAGATCATCAAAACAACCACTGAGAGTAGGGTAAGAGGGTCGTACTGAAGATCACAAGTCGTTGTGAATAATCTTGAGGGCAAATCTGAGAAGAGATGGTGGCCTGAACTCCCCACTGCAGGAAAGCATGAGAGCACCTCAGAGTGGGAACTGCAGTCCCCAAAACCACGGAGCCCACAGAGCCACGCTCCAGGCTCCTCCCTGCAGGACACTGGGGTATGAAGGGATGAAAATCCTGTGTCAGTACCTATAACCACAACCCATCTTGGAAGGGCTGGTTTTCCTCCCGCTGCACCATATCTGAAGGATAAACACCAACTGCAAACACCCACAGTTAATCAACTCCCATCTCAGCAGTCCTCCTCATCATCTGCAATAATCATTACTGCAGCTCAGAGCACGCCATCAATTTTAATCTGCATTGATGCTATGCAACCCAGCCTCTTCTGGTCTGGATCTTGGTGGTTTTGAAGCCTGCAAGTCTTCTTGTGTCCTCTTTCTATGGAAGATGGCACTCAGATTCCACCCTCCTTACATCAGTCCCCCTTGCTCAGCAAAGATGATAAGGTTCCTCTACCCATGCTGCTACTGTCCATATTGTATGCTGTAAAATTGTAGCATGAAAATCACAAAGTAAGAAACTGCTGAAATCACAGAGGATGAGCAGGAGGAATCAAGAGTTAGAAGGGGAGGAATTCTGCAATTTACTCACAGTTATAATGATTCACGGGACATAGAGCACTAAGGGTTAGAAGAAAGAAATAAGGTGAAAATCAAGGTTTAAAATGAAAACTGAGTCCTATTAAGTCAAAGCTTCCTATTAAACAGTGTTTCAGCAGGTGGCAGTCCAGACTTCAAGAATGTATATCACATCTGCTAAATGAGGATCTGAATGTGTTCTTCAGCTTTTTCAAATTGTCTTTGCCATTATTTTACATAATTTTTCACAGTACATTACATGGTTCCTATTTGCAGCATGATGCCTTAAAAATATGATTAGTTTGTTGTATGCATAATTTCCAGACCACCAAATGGCAGTGTTTGTTTGTGACTGTCACAAATATTATATTATTCAGGTCAATATATTTTCTTAGTTTCAGATACTACATGTTTAATACTCATATTTTCTAATTGCACTGATTTGGTGCATTAAAAAAAGTATTAAAAAAAAAATCTTTCCCAAAAAAGAAGAAGTAATTTATGACTATGCATGCTATGCATGATCATGAATCTAATGTTTCTTGTATGAACGTCACAGACTGTTTTGTTTGGTAAATTTTTACTTATTTTTATATTCCCCATTCTTTGAGTTTTTCTTCTATATTTTCATTTGAAGCCAACAGAATACAGATCTAGCTGAAAATCTTTATATGTTTTGCATATACATCTGCTTATCATACTTCCTGGTCTCCACCCCTTCCTTCAAAACTCTAGGAGCAGATCCTGTAGGAATTTGCCTGTAATCTGTTCCAAAACAGTTTCCCTATGAAGCTGTTTGGAGCACTAGATCCACCATAGGCAGGCTGAACTACATTTGTAACTGGCATAATTTTGACAAATTTTTGTGCTGTGAGACAAAATGTTAAGTCTCAGTGAGGCTCAGTTAATAAAGAGGAATGTGTGCTTCTAGTGTACAGCTGAGGCTGATTTAAAGCAAATAGCTCAAGCTGGTCAGGAGCACCTACAGAGGATATTTCTCCTTTTTAACTGTAAGGACAGACTGATGCTGAGCTCCTATGGAGAGGCTTCCTGAGAAAATTAGCTGAATGCCACCCCTTATGTTTACCCCTGGTATGGATACAATTACAAACACCATCTCTTCATAATGTTTATGTATTTTTGCTACTGAAATAATTATCCAGCCAGCCACAGCAGTCCTACATCACCAGGTGTTCCTGAAATCCCTTGCTGCAAATTTAGGTATCATATCTACATGTGGTCAAGGATCCTGGTTACAAAATTATAATCCAGGCTTTAGGCAAGAAAGCCTTCAGCCTCTAACTGAACAGTTACTAGTAATAAATCACCCCAGTCCAACAGTGAACAGATTTCTTTTTGCTCTCTCATCTTCAATACCACTTCTTGCAAGACATTGGGACTTTTTTGTCTCCAAATGTTCTTATGAATCTTAGATTTTTCTGCTTTGCTTCATTTGGTATTTTATTTTTTTCCCTTAAAGCTTGTGCTCTGGTTTCATTATGCTCTGCCACCTGGTAAATGCTAATGGAATTCTCTAAGATTGTGATATGTAAGGAAAATCTGACAGTGTTCTGCTAAATTTTCAATTTAGGGTATCCAAAGCAATATGGTTCTAAACCATGATTCCCACACAGTTTCCCAAATTTCATATTGGAAAGACCTTATTTTCTTCAGCTCTTGGCTTCTACCCATAAGGATTAAAAATGCATCTTTTCTCACAGTTCTTTCAGTTGCTCTGTATTCCTACCCACCATCTTTTTCCCTTCTTCCCAACTTCATTTTTCACAGAACATCTGCAGTATCTTGCACTGATCGCTTTATGGTTGCTAATGAGAAGCTTGAGTCAGGGTTTTTAACACTAAAAAAAATTACATTACCAAATATTTGAGAACAGCTTTTCAGAGAGAAGGGAATGCATGCCTGATTTCCACAGACTCGGGAATACTCACTGTTTAATATTTAGATTTTTGAATCTCTGCACTTCCTAGCAATAAGCCAGAGATCAGTACTGAGATAAGGGTGACAGGAAAAATCCAAACATTTTGTGAGACTACAAAAGGGCAGGGCATGCAGGGAAAAGCACTGAGAAACTTAGTGGAAGAGGACAAAAAGCAACAAGTCCTGCAGAAGGAAATTCTAAGGTTCCTCTCTTTGCCTCCATGGATTTTTTCTGAGTGCACACACACAGCTTCTTGTAGAAATCCCTGTCCCAGTGCCATTATACAGCAAGCATAAGGTAGGAATGCCACACTCACTGAGCTGCATTGCACTCTTGCTCTGCTGTGATGGCAGAGGTAGAAAAAAGTCCTCCCCATGATGCTTAGGGAAACCCTAGGAAGGGAAGATCCCCAAATGAGCCCTAATCTATCTGGCATGCAAGCTGACCTGGCAGGTAATGAGGTGGTAGCCCAGCATGACACTTGTCCATTGGTGACAGAAGTGACAGACCTTGCCCTGGCACAGCAGGAAGTTGAGGCACAAAACCCCAAACTCATGCCAGGTTTTTGATGACCTTGGGCTCTCATTGACAGGAATGCCTCTGAATAGGCTTCACTGCTGTTTCCATGAAAATCTTTTAAAATCAAGACCTGGGAGAGGAAAGCTCTGTTTCTCAGCAGCGCATTTGGGATGCAAAAGAACAGCTTTTATACCAGATAATTCCTCTTTCCTCTCCTCCACATAGTAGCCAAACCAGGTTAAAGCTCCCTTGTCTTGCTTTTTTTCAGTCCCAGTCCTAAAAACTTTTTTCTTCTGAGCCCTGTTGACCACCATTGCTATCTTTCTCAGGGGGTCTGGCATAGCAGTGTCAGACAGCACAGACACCATCAATCTGTATTTTCTGCATAAGGGGATGTTTCAGAACAGCCTGAGACATTTCCCAGGTTTGCTGGTATGAGACTGCAAAACAGCCCAGAGCACTACATTTCCCTGCCTGCTTTTTCTCAGCTTAGAAGACAAGAGTCATATACCAAGACTCTATTTGCCTCCTGGAACATGTGTTAAAAGTGCTCCAAAATTCCTGGCACATGTAAGTTACTGGGAGAGACCAAGGCATCTTCTCACATGGGTGACTGAGTGGGGGCAGATGGCAGAAGCAAAGGAGAGGCAGTGACAGCATTAGCTACCAAGGGCTTAGGTGTCTTCTATTCCCCAGCAGCTCAAAGAAGGATGGAAAAGCTTCTGACTTGCAACTAAGTATCCTGAATTGCTTCATTAGTGGTTTTAAATTCTATTTTTATATTAAGTGAAGGACATTGGACTGAACTATTGTTTGTGGCTTTTATCTGCCATGACCAGAATGCCTGTCCATGGGCTTATCTCTGGCTGGCAGCAAGCTGCTAATTGAGTTGGGACACACAGACCAGGAACACGGTGAGCAGGGAGCATGGAGACAAACCACATCACCCAGCTGCCACAGCTGCAAAAACTGCAAATCAAATGGGTTGCAGAAATGCTTCTGACAGGGCATTCTTCAAAAGACATTAAAAAACCTGCATGAAGCTGTTTAAAGGTAAACCTTAAGATTCCTACATTGGTTTCTGCTAAATTTTGCAAAATAAAAGTGCTGGACCTTTGAAAGCAAGACTGTAATTGAGTCGTCAAGTGCCCAGACTTCAGCAAACTCTGTAAAGAAGTGAATTTAGATGATAGAAAGAGCCTAAGGTAAGACTAGCAATCATCCGTATCAATACTTAAATGTCTGGACAAAAATTTCTAGGAAGGTATCTTTTTAAATGTCACCAAGACTGCTGTGTCCAGAGGGACAAAAGAGTCTAGTCCTAAATGTGACAAAATCTCAGGGCTATATGAGATTTAGGATGTCTCACAGGGGCATACACTGATCTCCTCCACAAACCCTTCCTTGTTTCTTCAAAAAAGAGAAGAATGAGTTATACCCTCTGAATTAAGTTTAAGAAATCTCAAAAAAATACAAATGATAGTGACTTCTGAACCCATAGTTGTGCCTTCTGCCTTGATTCAATACAGTGTTGTGATATTTTCTACCTTCCCATTTGAAATCAATAAAGATCAGAAGACTGCAGCAGACAGAGAAAACAAACAGAAAAACCCATTCATAGCCCACACACCCTTTGTTCCATCTGACCAAACTCCCTTTTCTCGCAGGCACACACATCAAATATACTAGGTCCTTCAAAGGTGGCATAACTGAAAGTGAATTTCTAATATGAAAGTGGCACTGTCCATAAAAAGCCTCTGTAGTCTCTAATACAAACTTACTAGGTAGGAAATTGATAATAATAATTTGGTCATCAGACAGATTCTTACAATGAACTGAAAAGAGAATCTTTGCTCTTTATGCAAGACTTCAACCCATTTAGGGGTATTGATAGTTGGGTTTTTTTTTCTATGTTTGACCATACACTGCAAATCCCATACTTTCAAAAATGCCATCATTCCAATCACCACAGCCATGTGGGACTGCCAATTAAAAACTCAGCTTGGGCTGTATCTTCTTTGCCTATGTCTTCTCAAACTCATCACACTGTCACCCTTACATGAGAATATGAGCACATTCTGCAGGGATCCCAGTTCTCACTTGCAGTGGGACATTCAGAAAAAAAGCTGCATGGTGCCATTCCTGATGGACTTTTAGCCTGGTCAAAGATTTGCAGCTGTGTCAGGAAGTGGGGCATGACTGCACATGACCTGCACCCACAACAACACTGCCAGTACACTCCAGGTCCAGGTAACAGCTCAGTGGGTTTTCCATTATGGGCAATGAAGGGTTTCCTGATAATGCAGCTCCTGTGGAGCCAGACATATGGCTCAGTTCTCCCAGATTAGGAAGGCTCTCTGGATTTTCTGGCATTAACTCCACAGTGAGCTCTCTTCTTTTGTACCTGACATGGTCACAGTTGTGCTTGTCACACAGGGCTCTTGACTCAGGGCTTTTCCAGCTAAAAGTATAAAGTATCGCAAGTAGAATGGAAGAGAGGTCTCTTCCACATACTATTTAATCACTGCCTGACCTGCAAAAAATCAGACAGAGGTCTTAGCTCTTTGCTTTGGACCATCCAGTTGTTGGGGTCTTTTAAATCCAGGAAGACTTTCTGAAATTTCTCTATAAGTGAAGAGTTCAGAGTCATTACTACAACTTAGATTATTTGACAACACTGCACATCAGCTTTTCTTAATATTCTGGTCTGTAGACTATGACCCATTCACAGGTCCAGGGGTGCTGCAAAACAAACTCATATCAATCAGCCAGGGAAGGATTTCCTACTGTGCAGAATGCAGAGGATGAGCTGCCCTCACTTTAGCCACAGGGAGAGAAGAGGAGAAAGGATCTGTGCTAAAAGATGCAAGGGCTAAACTTCATGTCACAGGAGCTGTGGATGAAAACAGCAATGGTGGTGTAGAGGAGTGCTTCTTCTTGGATTACACAAACTGACACAGGCTGTGTTAATAGACCAAATTTCACAGGAAATTAAACCAGATGTTAAATCCAGTTTGATTTCATGATGTTCCTATAAACCTCTTCTTGCACCAGACCCTTCACCTGTGCTTTGTGCCCCATAACAGGTTGTAGTTTGCCACTTGTGATCAGTCACATGGGAAGGATTCACAGCTCTGGCTCATTTCCAGAAAAAAACCCAGAAAATGGCATTAGCTGAAAGCCAGGGGAAGGTAACTGAATGCAGAATATTCTTAAGTATCTCCTTAGAACACAAATGGGAATGTCTCAAAGGCTATCTGAGATAAAATAGCCCCTTTTAAGCATATCAGTGTAGGACCCTTATCTCGGTCTGATCCCAAAGGATGGGCTTTTATCCAGTAATGATGGACACCATGATGCAAATTCACTCTCATGGGGATGCAGATGTCCCTCCCCTAGGTTCTGTTGCACACTTCCAGCCCCGTGTGGAATCTCACAGTGCACATGATGCATGAGACCCAAGCCCCAAATTTTTTGTGTTTTTGAAGGAGATGGCTCCATTATACCAGCCAAGACTAGAGTCAGTGTTGGCCCTGAACACAGCGTCACATGGATGAAAATCCCTTTGGGATGGGAACCTGAGCACAATCCCCCAATCACACCTTCCCCAGATGGCCAAATGCTTGATGCCAGGCCCTTTCTCTCAATGCAGAAATGAAACCTCCCTGTAACTCAGCCTCACATCAATCAAACCACTGCCACAGGTCTTCTGTCTTTTAATACTTGCCTCTCAAAATATATTTGAGGGCTTCTCTTCTCTGTTAGTTCTATATGATCACTGTTAAATTTTTTTGTATCTATTTGTCGGGAAGATAAAAGAGGGACAAAAAGTTGATTTTGACCCTAAAATGTCAGCTGCTGCCTTGATGGTTTAACACATGACTAGATATGTTGTCTGGATAGAAATGTGAGTGGGATAATCAATTGTTTAAAGGAAAATCCCTTTATAATAGTGTTTTTTGCAGCATCTTGCCTTTAAACCAATGAGAATACGTCAATAACTTTTAAGTGTTTCAGTGAAGGTGCTTACAGAGGCTGTGTTGTGTGGAATTTCTGTAAGACCTGTATCTCCATAGGAGAGAGCATTGAAGGGTCTGCTGCTGCCCAAGGTGCTGATGGAGCATTAAAGCAAACAGCAACAGCTGAAGTGTGGGGTGCAGATAAGTTATTTGTGCTCCTTTCCCATCTCCAGCTCACATCCATTAGCAAAGGATGATTGTGTTAGCATGGCAAATGAATCACAGCCTCACTGGAGGAGAAATTTGGATAAGCTCTTTGGATAAGCTCATTGTCAAGACCCTGATTTACACAACAGAATGGTTTTGTTAGCACACAGTACTTGTACCTATGTAAATCTGATGCTGTTTTAAAGTAGTTCTGCTGGTTTGCATTGCCATAAACAATTAATCAGCATTCAAAATTCATAACAATCATCTGTAAACATGTAACATTTCATTTGATGCCTGAAGTTGAAGTCTTTGGAGGAGGTTATCAGTCCATTCCAGACCTGCCCAATTTAAGTCCTGAAATGTTTCACCAGCGTCTGCAACAATACTTCTCAACACAATGTATGATGGCCCTTTTGCTCAACTGCCTTGTTAATGTCTCAGATTGCATTATCCCTGTTTAACCTGGCAGATTCAAACAATGACAATCCTATCAAACCCTCAGGATGAGATGGCAATGCGGAAGGAGATGATTTTGATTTTATTTGAAGAAAGAAATCTACTGAGTTGAATAAGCAAATTGAAATGGCAGAGATTTCAGCATATGTAAAGTACATTTAGAAAAATAGAAAAAAATGCAGTAATGAGAAATCCTACATGCAGAATACAATCTAGCAAAGAAGTTAAGCCTGTACTAAGAAACTCTGTTAGGACTAACATGTTTTTATTCTCAAAACCCATGAATCTTTGTGTGTCTTCTAGATGGAACACCTGGTTTTACAGAAGGAAAGTTATCTGTAACAGAGGAATACTGGGCACAGTGACACACAGTCTTGACATAACTTTCCTCTTCTTACTTGACATCCATGGGAACAGGAATTCCTATTCTTAATTCAAGCTTTGCCACCTTCTTCTGTTATGGTATCAGTGCATGGAATTTCAACATAATAATAAATCAATAAGGATAGAGAGTTAAATCAATTTTCAGGTATAACATGACAGGTCTGACCAGCCAGACAGTCAGTAAAGTTCACTCAGTGAGCTGAACTGCTCCCAGCTCCACAGGGAGTACCTGCTGCATTTAGTGGGACAGCAGACTCCTAAATCATCTCTACACACACAGATATTTGGGTACCTGAATTGAATATCCAAATCATGCCTTCAATCTCATCTCATGCAGGTGAACAGAAACAGAAAGTCTGGAGCATAAAGTAAGAATGCTGATGTTCTGCTCACAGCTTGCAGTCCCTCTGCCAGTTCTGAATACTGGGGTGATGGGGAAGGTTTGCACCAGACCCATAGAGCTTTTCTCTTTATCTGTGTTATCTTAAGACTGTTGCAGAGAGACGAATTTCAGGCCTAGGTTTTTATTGACCTCCTAGATAACCATGATGGTTTACACAGGTATTAAAGTCAGTTTTTTCTCCCTTTATGTCCCACTAGGACATGTCCAGGGATAGGGAGCTGCACTTTGCCATGTGGCTACAAAAACATTAGTAAGTGAGCACTAGGCTGTAACTCCTTCCTGGGTGAAAGACTCACTGACTCAGACAATCCCTCCAATACCTCAATTCTGTCATTAAATAGGGCTCTTAGCCCAGGCTATCTACAGCACTGGCTGTACATTGTATTTGGTATAATGTGGCTTGAAGTTTTTCTCAACACTGATTAATTATTTATCTCATGGGCTCTAACTGTTTCAGGGGTGTTTTCTGAGTAGTCTTGATCAAGATGCTCAAGACTGATTGTCTTGACTGTTCTCTTGCTTACCAGCAGTAGTAGTCCCAAAAAGTTCCAGAATTCTGGTCTACACTCAAAGTAGTCCATGTTCTTTTTAAACAGGAAATTAAGGGGCCAGTCCCAGGCAGTTCATCTGGGAAGCCAAAATTAATAATGAATTGTTCTTAGAAATACCTCCCTGTACCATTTTTACACTCAAGTGTGGATGACTTCTATGGTTTTTCCACAGACAAGACAACTATAAGAGTTTCCAAAGAAAAAAAGCTTAGTTTCTCCTGTGAAGGAGAGTTATACCTAGAAAAAAATAATAGATAAAAACCAAGTACAGAAATGCCAGTAAAATTATAAGACCTGGTAACTACTAGTTTTCAAGTCATTTGTATTCTGAGGATGCTGTGGTAAGTCTAATGATAAAGCTAATTACAAGAACAAAATTCGAAAGGGTTTCATGGTGAATGCTTCACATTAAATTACTAGCCCTATTTTGGTCACTGTGACATTTAAAAAAAAGTGCATGGTTGTACTCAGCTTGCTTGTAAGGTTATTAGATATTACATCTCAAGGTGCCTGCTTTAGGTATACACAGAACAGACGTAATGTGGCTGTGGATGCTGTTTATCTAACACAAGTGACTCAACATGCCCACAATAGAAAGCATGTAATTAAGTTCTGCACACACCATTACTGGAGTTATGGGGCAAGCTAAGAAATATTTCACTCTTCAGACTCTTGAGGGAACTTGTGCTCCCTCTTCCAGCATGGATCATTATGTTCTTTCCTTCACAGGACAGAAGAACACAAAAGTGTGTGATATGTTTCAAACACAAATATTGTTTTGCCAGGAATTTTGAGTCATTGTCTTTATGCAATAAATGTCACACTGTGCACAAAACCAGGAGCAACTTTTCCCTTGAGCTTGCACAATAGAAATTAATAATGCAGTCGTCATTTTGTGCATTCTGTTGCATCATTCAACCTTGCTCCACTGCTTAAACTCACATCAGTTTTATTCTTTCTGTAATTAGTTAACATGTGGAAGTTCTTTATGGTGGAAGACACAATCATATAGAAATGTTTTCTCACCTCCTGGAAGCCGTTTTGGTTTTTCTGGTTTATTTATTTATTTATTTATTTATGATTATTTATATCGAGCAAAATTTTTTATTAGTGCCCTAGTTTACAGAGCAGGGAATAAATTGCACATCTCTGTGCAATTCATCCTCTTCATCCTTTATTACAGCATTAACCTTTTCATTATCTGCTCAAAACCAGGGCTTAAATTGCAACCATTATGTCCAGCAATGACTTCATCGGCTAATTTAGCAGCAATCCCAATCAGCCAGTTGATGACCCACAGGCCTAAACTTCATGAGTCAGATGATAGAAGAAACAAGAAATTACAGCTAAAACTAGATTGAATTCAGGGGTTATTGGCTCCTCTCCACTTGCTTTTATGGTACAGCAAGTTAGCTAGATTGGAGTCACACAATGCTTCTAATTGATAAGGTAGCGGTGCATTAGACCAGACATTTTTTGCATGCATGAATTTCCATAATTACCTCCATTCAGCTTGGAACAAATAAAGTTTAGATTAATTTTCTAGAATTCACACATAAAAATTTATTTTGTAGGCATATATGAAAGATATCACTATGGTTTTGGGAGCTACCAGTTCCTATTTTAGAGTCAGCATGTGTTGGTGTGGTTTGTATGCTTCTGCCTGCCCCCTCAGGTTCTCCTCTCCCCTTCATGCACTCCACCTGCAAGATGACAAGTTCTTCTCTGTCACTGTTTGATGCTCAATAGGAACCGAGAAAACTTGAAATATTAAACCGGAAAGATTCAGGTAACCTTAACTCCACCCTATCCTCAGCCTTGTGGGCTGGATCATCTTGGCAATGCTGGGTTTAGGGGGAGTTCAGGCCAAGTGAAACTATTGCCCAGTCTTAACTAAGCTGACAAATTTACATTGACATTCCTCTATGTACTCTCCGATGGGATTGCAATCCCAGTGAGTAAAACATAAATTAACTGTGGTCCCTGAGAACAAGTTTGTGTATACACACCATTAAAACCTTACCTTAAAGCTGGAGAACCAGATCTGGTAAAACAGCAAGCCATACTACTACAGATAGTTGTTAGCCTCTAACTTGACTGTACAGTTTTAGTATGAGAGTGTCAGAATTAATGATTGTATCAAGGGCTTTAAGAAAAATGTAGCTGAAGTGGAATGGGTTAATTTTTAATACTAATAAACAATTAATTAATATGAGGACACAAAATCCTGTGTTTTCACAGTTCATCTGTTCCCATTATCATTGTAGCCTGGTTAAAGAAAGCTTAGGTATTTCTACATCCCACTACAACCTGTTCCATATTTGTATTTTTTTTCTTTCTTAGAAGCAGTTCATACACAAAGATCATTATTTAAGGAATTTAATGATATCTTGACCAGAAGTGCAATAAAATCCAGGAAGTCTTTTATGCACAAGATGACACACTTCTTACACCTTACTTCCACAGTCTGATTTCAGCCAAGCACCAGATTTGGCATCAGGGAGGGATATCTCTTCATTTCACTCTGGCATTGAGCATTGGCTTAGACCTGGATATTTTCTTTTCTTTTTCCAAGAACATAAGGCATCTTCTGTTCCTTGGCTAATCTGGGAGTTATTTTATTATAGCAGGAAATAATTAGTGTGTCACTCTTGAAACGCTTGGTCTTCAGTACAGGCCTTTTTCTTTTTTCAATGCTTCAGGCTCATTGCAGAGGCAACTGTCATTGTACTGGTGAATGAAGTGCATAAGCAGATTGTCTCTGATATCACCGGCAGAAAAGCCTTAATCTATGCAATTGCATCTGACTGAAGCTATTGATCCTTGTAGCCTTTGCAATGAAACAGAGGACCTCATCTTCATATCTGGAGCCTGACTATGAAGGGTCAGAGGTGCAGGTGGGGCTGTAGCTCCTGCACATGCAGTGGAAGACCATTGAAATAAATCCAGAAAGATCAGAGAATCATAGAATATGTTGACCCATCAGCACCACAGAATCCAGCTCCTGGCCCTGAACAGGACACCCCAAGAGTCACCCCATGTGCCTGAGAGCATTGTCCAAACACTTATTGAACTCTGTCAGACTTGGTGCTGTGACCACTTCCCCCAGGAGCCTGTTCCAGTGCCCAAACACCCTCTGGGTGAAGAATCTTTTCCTAACATCCAACCTAAACCTCTTATGGCCCAGCTTTAGGCCATTCCCTTGGGTCCTGTCACTGGTCACCAGAGAGAAGAGATAATTGCCTGTCCCTCCTTTTCCCCTCATGAGGAAGTGATAACTGTAGTGAGGTCTCCCCTCAGTCTCCTCTCCTCCAGGCTAAGCAATCCAAGTGATCTCAGCTACATCTTTTACGGTTTTACCTTAAGGCCCTTCACCACCTCATGGCCTCCTCTGGATGTTCTCTAATAACTTAATGTGATTTTTTTTTATTGTGGTGACCAAAACAGCACACAGGACTTGAAGTGAGGCCACCCCAGTGCAGAGAAGAGCAGGAAAATTCCCTCCCTTGCCTGGCTGGCCATGCTGTGCTTGTTGTACTCAAGAACAGGGATGTCTCTCCTGGCTGCCATGGCACTGCTGGCTCATGTTTAACTTTCTGTCAGCCAGGATCCCTAGGTCGTGCTGTCCAGCCTCTCATTCCCCAGTCTGTCCACACAACCAGGGGTTCCTTGCCTCAGGTGCAGAATCCAGAACTTGCCCTTGCTAAACTCCATTTGGTTGGTGATTATCCACGTCTCTCGTTCATTGAGGTCTCTCTGCCTTCAAAGGAGTCAACAGCTCCTTCCAATTTAGTATCATCATCAAACTTCCTCAGTATTACTTCATGTCCAAGATGCACATCTCTCTCCTCGTTCTACCTGCCTACATCCCTACGATTTTACTGACCAGCTCTTCTCCCTAGTTCCCGGAACCGATGTCAGAAACTGATATGAGAGAACAGGATGCAAATGAAAAGTACTAAATAAAGGAAGCAGACATCAGTAACTTCATTTTCCTCCTGTCAGGTTTAAAATAATTTTTGATGAATAGGGAGAACATCTTTTCATGTGAGCTAAAAATATTACAGGAAATTAAATAGGGTTGTGAAGATGTTAAATCTGGAATGTGTATTCAATCATTATAACATCAGTTTTAGCTCTGATTTGAGCTCAAAACCTCAAACTAAACTTTGGAGCCCTCACAACATCTCTGGAGTGTATTCTGGTTGCTATATTTATAGACAGTGTTATATGAATGTTCTCTCTTTATGTGCAGCTATTCAGGAGATATCGAGGCAGTGGGTAGTACTCCGGAACACATCTGCTTGATGTACCAGCATTACAGAGTCAGGAAGGTTTAATTTAGCAGCTTTAACTGCATACATTGTTCCAGGGCTTAGATGAGAGCAACTAGAAATTATTTAATTATTTTTTAACATGAATACCAAATTACTTTTGGAAAAGTTTGTATGTGGGAGTGAGCATGTGCGTGTGTATTCTGAATTTATTTTCTGGCAACTAAACATCCTACAGACATTGGTTTGCTATTTTAAGGAGAGATGAAACCTAAACTACCTTGAGCCTCATCCCTATCTTAAAGAGAATTTCTCAGAATGCTTGAGGAAATCAGGCAAATAAAATTATTAATTGATTTTTTTGGAGTTTTTTACTCTTTAGCCAAAAAAAAAGCAAAAAAATAAAAAGTAAAAGACAGACAGAATGAACACCTGAACTTTGGGGAATAAAGCCTAGAAAGAAAAATTTGGGAAATTTAAGAATATGAAGGAAAATTAAGAGTTTGATCTTATGCTTCTAGAAATTACTGGCAAAACTCTTGGTGACTTTAATAGTGAAAAGACCAGAGCTCAAAACATGAGCCCAGGAAGGGAAGAAGAGAACAGGGCAGTGATGAAAGAGAGTAGGCACAGAGAAATGGTGACAGTCAGAGAGCAAAGCCCAAAGCCAAACCCTTTCATGTGAAAATCTCCACACTTCAATGACCTAAGCACTTCTGATGTCTGGTAATTTCCTTCTTTGGGGAAGATGGCCCCAAACCTACTGTCACTGTGCACTGAACTCAAGACGATCAAAGTTGCTGATTATTCTCCCTTGAAGCTTTCTCTTTTTATTTTTTTAACCTATCTGCTCTCAGCTCAGGAATTTTTACCCCACTAGTCTGAATACCTATATCTCTGGTGACTGGGGGAAGTCTTAAAGAGAGATCTTACAACTGTAAAAAAACCCTTTTCATTGTAATGTCTTGGAATACAGGCAATAAATTGAGGTGCCTTTAGCTAATGCTGTAGTTTTATGTGTTTTCCAACAGAACAGTAGAAACCTACTAGAGCAATTAAAGGCTCAGGGAAGGGAAGCAGACAGGATTTAGCTAAGGTTTTATTAGAAGAATTAGTTTTGAATTTTACTGTGTCAGTTCTGAAGGCCTGGGGCTTTAATCCTGCAATGACTTCACCATGCAATCTGTGCTGGATGTTGCACCATGATACATCATTCCCTGTTTGCAGCACAAATTCTTTTCCTATTGAGATTTCTGAAAACTTTGAAAAAAATAAAGCACATGATTCATCTCCCATTGATCAGCTGAACTACACCAAGCTGCAGAGCTTGTGAGGATGTAATCTTCTGGGGGAGTTAAATTTTAACAGACTGCTGGGGATATTTTTGGTTTGTCATGTGCAATCTGGCTGTAATCTCATTGGTACCCACTGAGAAGTCAGAAAGGATGATGTCTGGTGAAAGGTTATTCTTAATTTTGATCTGGCAAGCGAGTTATCAGCCATCATGAATGACAAGGTTCCTTCTCCCACTCAGCCAGTGATGAGCAGATTTTAAAACTTACTGTCTTAAGAAGACATAATTACAAAGCCATTTCAAAGTCAAGGTTAAAACCCGAGATGCTTCATTGCCCCTTTGTAGGAAAATATGAAATAGCATTTGTAGTGGTTTGTATGCTTTGCTCCTGCCTCCATTAACTATTTCTCTAAAAAAAATTGGAAGTTGTTGTTCTAGGGGGAAACTGACAGTTAAAGACTAGAAAGAATATTTTACCTTAAACTGGAGAGAGAAAAAGTGTTAAAAGAAAAGAAGTTTTAGCCTATTTTTGTTAAAATCAAGTTCTGGATTAAATTGTCTGGCAACACAGTGGAGGTTTTACCATGAAGTAACAACAAAGGAGGAAACTAGCTGCTGAAAAGGGCTACTTATAAGTGGATGAAGCTTTATGTTAATTTAAAATGTGCTTATTCAATAAAAAATTAATTTAAAATGTGGTGATTCAATAAACAGTGGGGACCATTTCATGGGTTTGTGGGATGGTATCCCATAGCAAACTAATGGAGTAAAGTTTTCCATCAGTATCAGGGCTGATTTGAAATTGTGTCTATTTTCAAAGCTAGAGCAACTAAAGGATAAATAAACAACAAAATTATTTCTTAAATAAAACCTTCCATTTTTTCTCAAGGAAATGTTAAAGAGGGAATCATCTGATCTAGTCTTATGAAGTGAACAAATATCTGAATAACAGCTGCAGCATGAAGAGGGCATCAGTGTTAACCCTCCAGCACGGCACCAACTCTAATGATTAGCACTCATGAAAAGCAATTTGTTGCACATGCAAAACCCAGTTGCTAAGGAGACCTGTAAACTATTTAAAGCCAGAAAGTGGCAGGCATCCTTATGCAAGCTCAGTGTTATGCTGTCTCTGCAATCCTCTTTAATGCAAATATTTGTGGTGAGAAAATTCAAGCTGAGTAAGATCTCTTCTATCTTCTGGGTAACGATGGAAGAAAGGAAGAACAGGACAGAAGAGAGGAGTTCTGCCAGCAGATAGGTCTACATTGAGAGTGAGCCCCTTGGCTTCTATAGAGCCTGGTGCCAAAATGAAACAACTGCATTTATTCAACATGTCCACGTTCAGACATCTAAACCCTACTGCTGATGAAGACAGACCTAAACTCTGTGTGCTGCATGCCCTGCTGCTTTCCACAGACTGACAGAAGGTTACTTCACCTGCCTCATGTTTGCTTGCTGCTGTCAAAGAAGAGACCTCAAGCAGGAACTGAAATTGTCATCCCACATAAATACAGGTCAGAGCTTCAGAGTTACACTTTTTTATCTTATGAGTATGAGATATTGTCCACACAATTGAATACAAACTAATTCCAAGAAGATGCTTGACTCTAACCACATTTCTTAAAATTATGATTTTTTTTTTGATTTTTTTTTTGCTTTCTGGTATCAGTCTGATGTCAGACTGCAAACATACTTAAAGCACTGTGCCTCAGTAATTTATTCTAGCAGATAGAGAGCTGAGGGGTAACTTCATGTACAGCCTCCCAATGCAGTCTGGCAGTGGTCTTGTGATTTTCATAATTCTGAAATATTCCACAGAGGCAGAATCCAAAACAAGGGAAATAAAGTTTCTATTGGAGCAGTGTTAACAGTAACCCAATAAATTAACTCTGCAATCTTCACAGTTCTCCTGGGTGATGTCTGACCACACCTAGAGCTGCTTTCCCCTGAGTTCCACAAGTAACCACAACATGCAGCATAAATCCGGAGTTAGGCTGAAGGAGACTTCAGTAAGTACAAATTTACAAAGGTTACAGATCCAAATCTTCTGGAAATTTCAAGACCCCTTGTGCTAATGAAACTTTAATTAATTAATTATTTTTTGGGACAGTGCTGAACTCTGAGGCTAGTACTAAAAATTCATTAACAAAATAAATGCCTGTTCAGTGTTATTAAGAAACAATGCCTTGGTAATTTCCTTTATAGGGTCTATTATTGGATCTGGACCAGATTTACAATCTTGGAATATTAATAATCTTGCACTAATGCTATCAATACCAAACACACACTAGTGGGCTTTCATAGAACAATTGGTCTCTTTATGCAACCTAAACTGAAGCCATCCATTGCTTGCCCATGCTTCCACCTCAGTGTCTGATTTCAGCCAAACTCTGACAGCCAAAAGCAGGAATTGAGTAGGAGATGAATGTTATTAGGGGACAACCATGGTGGATTTTCTAATGATGCTGATAATAGCTCATTAATCATCAAAGAAACCCTGCCATAAAGCAGCCACTGGCTTGCAGCACCAGGAGGAAGGGTAGGCACTGCGAGGGAAATTACTCCTCCCCTGCTCCCTCCCCAAATGTCACATGGCCCAAGTGATGTTCGTCAACACAGCCCATTTTGATGACCAAAGCTCCTGTCCCACTTCCAGGAGCACTTATCCTCCCAAGAAATGGGGTAAAAGTCATCTCTGGGACATGTGACACAGCATGTCGGACAAAGCAGAAGGATCTCCTTGGGCAGAAGTTCATTTCTCCAGTGCTGCAGACTCCCAGGCTGTGAGCATGTAAAGGAGACACCGGCAACAACATCACAGGTAATTTCATCACAAGGAAAGTTGACTTACTTTTGGTTACGTAGGACCACATCAAAGACAGCCACCTTTAGGGACCACTGTGTTCTGAGATTGACCTTTTTCCACCCCAGCAAAGTGATTTTGGCCTTATGAATACAGAGATAAAACAACTCCATCTAGTGTTTACAGTGGCTGCTGTGACCTTGCTGAAGGCATGAGATTGGTTTCTGCCTCCCTGAGAGCTGGGATTTGCTCCCCCTCCTCCATGACAGTCTGGAACCCACTCATTCGGTCCCCAAGTCCCCCTGAGCTTCAGTCCATAGCCAAGGTTTTAACACAGCAAGGCAGGATGAACTTTGCAGGGTGATAGCCTACATTTTTAATCTTGTTCCTCTGGTCATTTTCTCTTCCCTGGAAATTCCTCATTACTTGCTGTGTGTTTCTCTAGCAGTCTCCTAGACTAAATCTGTTGGTCGGTTTCTCTAAATCCCTTTTGCCTTGGCTTTGTCCAGAAGTCACAGAGCATAAAACATTACATCGCATCACAACCACAAACCAGAAGTGATGACAGCTCTAGAGAGCATCTCAGCCTGTAAACCTATATCTGGCATTTAGGATTCATTTTATGTTATCTTTACACTGCAGACTAAGCAGCAATTTTAATACATGAGTAAACGCACCAGATTCAACACACCAAAGGAGAAAACATTCTCCTGGGATGTACACAAAAGACAGTTTAATGTTTTTTTATGCCTCTAAGGCTTTTCAGTGCCAAAAGACCTTGAAATTTATCTTGTAACTGCCCACTGCCTTTATTTTTTAATCTCTTACTTGAGCCATTCCACCCTGAGGACACACTGTACACTACAAAGAGATATAGAGTTTGTCCTAGAAAAAGAAAAAAACAACAAAACCAAACCAAACCAAAACATTTTGCTGTGGAAAAAAAAACAAACAAAACAAAACTAACCAACAAGGTATCTCTCCAGCAACTCCTTTCTCATCTTAGAAAAACATTGCTACCACTTTCAAAGCATCTAAATGTATCCTTCCTAGTCTTCTTTAAATATTTATCAATTTACCTTTCATTTTAATATACAGCCTTCTGGCTCTGAGAGATTAAACACTTAAAAGGATGAAATCTGCCCTCATCTACCAGTTCTCTTGGGATAATCACCATTCCAATCCTACTGGGAAAGATACACCATTGTGGTTTTGGGTAGACTGATTCAGACCCTCGAATGTGCAACTTCTCTCCCTCCTCAGGTTTCAGCATTTTATTGACTTTTTGTGGTTAGCTGAACAGGCTGAATATCAGTGTATCTCACTGAAAGCTAAATCCAAGAATACCTAGTGAGTGAAAGTCCAATACATTAATAAATAATAGCTGTGCAGAGGAAGGTAGGAATTCAACACCTCCTGCAAGTACTCGCAAGGGTAAAAGCAGTCAGCCAGGATGAGCCACTCAGTCTGACAGGCTGGAGAGCCAAGGGCACAGTGTGGGCATGAAGAAATGACCAGTGTTGCCCAATAACAGAAACTCATCCTTAGTTAATGAAATTTTATGGCTGAAACAGGTGTTTTAAAGGCATTTTTGTTGTCCTGTCTATCTCTCAAGGAGTCTCCAGAAGTGGTTTAATGGTAAGACAGCATGAGCCAAGTAAATGTCAAAGTGAAATACTTGGAAGTTGTCACTTGTGGTGGTGGATTGGCTCCAAGAGATGATACAGCTGGACCCGCCTTGGCTCCAGCAGACAGTGCCTGGTGCTATGTGAGATTGGCAAAACCAAGAGTCCCCAAACCAGACAACCAAAAATAGAATTGCAAATATCCTCCAAATGCATTCCTAGCACTGCAAAGGCCAAAGGCTTTGAAATGATGAAATTCCTTTCCAGTTTCAGCACTATTTTCTGTCTCAGCCATCTGTTGATCTCCTGCTTGTCCCAGGGAGCTGTGCCAGCTGCCTGTGCTGCACAGCTCCCCACTGAAGGGCTGTATCCCAGGGAATGGTTTGTGCTGGGGCAGGGAGAAGGGACAGGCAGGAAGAACAGCCCAGAGGGGCTGTGGGACCAACCACAGCCCCATCCTGAAGGTGGGGGGAAGTGTTTTCCCTTTAGAAAGTTTGGGGCTGCCATCACTAGTAAACCATTTTATATATTCTGGATGTTTTACTATATTCTTTATTACTTAATCTGAAGTTAAAAGAGATTAAAAAGGAAAAAAAAAAAAGTCTTATTTGGACATACACTCTAGAGCATTTGGTTTTTTTGTTTTTATTATTTTACTGGAGTAGACTGTAATGACCTTGACTGTAGTGACCAGTGGCTGTCTGAGTGTCTGGAAGGCCACTCAGTGTCACAGCCAGAGTCAGTCTGGTTGTGTGGACAGACTGGGGAATGAAAGGCTGGAGAGCATTGCCATGGGAAAGGATCTGGGGGCCCTGGTCAGTGGACAGTTGAACACAAGCCAGCAGTGCCCTGAGGGTATCAGGGACAGCATCACCAGCCAGGCAAGGGAGAGGATTGTCCTGCTCTGCTCTGGGACAGCTACACCCTGAATATTGGGCACCACAATATGAAGATGTTGAGCTGTTAGAAAGTACCCAAAGGGGAGCTGTGAAGATGGTGAAAGAGGGACCACATGAAAGACATGAAGGGGAGGCTGTATGAGGAGCAGCTGAGGTCACTTGGATTGCTTAGCCTGGAGGAGAGGAGACTGAGGGGAGACCTCACTGCAGTTATCACTTCCTCATGAGGGGAAAGGGAGGGACAGGCAGTGATCTCTCCTCTCTGGTGACCAGTGACAGGAGCCAAGGGAATGGCCTGAAGATGTGTCAGAAAAGGTTTAGGTTGGATGTTAGGAAAAGATTCTTCACCCAGAGAGTGTTTGGGCACTGAACAGGCTTCTGGGGTAAGTGGTCAGAGCTCCAAGCCTGAGAGAGTTCAATAAGTGTTTGGACAATGCCCTCAGGCACATGGGGTGACTCTTGGGCTGTCCTGTGCAGGGCCAGGGGCTGGATTCTGTGATGATGATGGATCCCTTCTGAGTCAGCATATTCTATGATTCTGTGATTCTATCTGATTCTTGATGAAAAATTAGTGTTGTTCACATGCTACTGACCACTGTCAAAAGTTTTCTGTTTTCTTCACCTTAAAAAAAAAAATTATTTCAATGTTGTCACTGTAACTCAATTACACTCCATGTCAGAGCAGAACAAAAACAAATGTGAGTTTGGCTTCAAGCCTGCCAGCATCGTTCAGTGCTTCAGTGATTTTATTTCCCCTAAGTCAGCAGTATTTAAATTTGTCTGTAGATAATTCCTTGTTGTTTATTCATATCTCAACAGCTGGATTGTGGCACTGTGCCCTCCATTGTATCAGTGCAGGCTGAACAACACAGAGCCACTGTGCCTCAGAGACCAGCTACTGATTTATAGCTCACTCAGGCAGAATTTGTTTTGGGATGTCACAGACTGGAAGATCCATTACCAGTGGCCATCTGACAGGAGCAGGATAGCAGCCACTGTCTGGTGCTTGTGTGGGACAGGAAAAACTCCACTTACACTGAGAAAAAAACTGGTAGATGAAGGTTATTTTAATGTAGCCAAAATTCAGACTAGAGATTTAAACAATTGTTTGAGTCAAAACAATCAGTGCATCGTTGTACAACAGGTATCAGCTGTGCAAGGTAAGTGGCCATGCATCCACAGCCCTCTGCAGCTGTGGAATAAAACCTTCTAGCTTAGAGCAGGAACTTCTGAACCATGGTACCATTACTGATTTCAGCCATATCTTTGTCTTTGGTAATAGCTGTGCCTAGGCTGGAAATTATGGTAATGATCTTTATTGTTCTCTGGGTTAGACAGAATCTTTAATGGCAGTCTACAGGGTAATATCTCAGCAGATTAATCTAAATTTTTAACATGTATGTATGTATGTAAAACTTCCCTGTAGCCACCAAAGGAGAACTGTCCAGAGTCAGTAAAGGATTTCTGGTTCTTAATTCTACTACAGGTGCTCTTCCTTAGCCTCCATTTATTCATTTGTGAAATGGAAATTTTATTATTAAACTACATTTCAGACTAGTGAAATTATTGCAATTTCAGCAACTTGAAATCAGGAAACAATACTATTGTTGTTGTTAGCAATGCAGAAGAAAGAAAAAAAAAAGCCAAAAAATCCCTAGACCTTTTCCAAACTGGAGGACTGTGGCAACAGAAATTGAGAAGTTGCTGGAAAAAGGAGTCCTGCCTATTCCCCTTCCATACTGAACTCACATACTGTTTAAAATCATTCTCTACATTCATCAGCCCAGAGGAATCCTCTTCTCAGCACCTGTAGGAGCTCTCTGGGGTGTTCCCAGCCTCTAAGCATATGGGCTGAGAGTGTGTTTGTGCTTCAGCTCCTGAGGGCACCATGCACAGAGATAAGGGGCGGTGAGACTCAGCACCAGCTGTAGCAAACACTGTTCAGGCAACTCCCCAATTTCCTCTTCTTGTGTATATTCAGCAGCAGCAGCAGAACAGCAATCCTTGGGTACCACTTTCCAGCTCCCATTCTGACTCAGTGCCTGACCCCAGATAAGTCAGTTAACCTCACTTTGGCATTTTATGCCTGAGTGTTAAAAGAATGCAGCAGTTACCCTCCTCTTCTGGATGTTGTAAAGCTTTGGTAATTCGTATTTGTCAACTGCTTTGGGATCCTTAGACAAAAGGAGCTAAAGGATCAATATTAATATTTATGAGAAAGCCAAGCCTGCAATATAATGCATGCAAGTTGAATGCAGCTGCATGCACTTTGCTGGACAGCACTGGGCCACTGGGTTTATTTCTCATCTCTTTTTACAGGAGCATGATTGCAACAGCATCCTTGAGTGGTTATATCATTTAATGAGGACTTGGCATTGGTTGCATTTTTCACCAAAAAAAATTATTGCCTTAGTATTCATGGTACCCTAAATGTTGCCCAAGTTGTTGCATGCAACATTTTGCAGAGGCACATGGACAGCTTGACATCCCTGCAATGTACAATTCCTTAGCTTCTTTCCTATTCTTTATAGTAAGTTTTTCCTTCTTTGATCTGAAACACCATTTGTCAAAATTTTAATGTATTAAGGAAAGTCCTATTTTCACAGGACTTTGTGCTCAGTCCTGCTTAATGACTGACTGCAAGGTATGGACAATTACCAAGAGGGCTAATTACCTACATCATGATTCCAGCTTTTTAGGACAAATTTCTGCATGACTGCAAGAGAAATGTCTTCTTCAGTGCCTTTTTTGATAACGGAAGCCAACAGGAATATGTCAGAGGTTTCTTTCAATAAATCAGTCCATGGAGAGAGAGATCTGTAAGAGTTACTTGCCTGAGTCAGAGGGCTGACAGAGACCTATGCTCCTCTTGGCTTCAGGGAGCACTGTGTGCTTCAGAGAATTGTCTCTCTGCCCTCCACCATGGGTGCAGTACTATAGCTGCTAGGTACAAAAAACAGGCTATTTGCTTTTGCAGCTTTACTTTATGCCCAGCCAACCTTCCTAAAACAGAGTAGGAGCGAAGAAGGTGGCAAACATCGAAAATAGGCTTTTGTAAGTAGGAAAAACCCTGTGAACTCCTCAGAGGGAGAGATGTCTCCATGTGCTTTTTAGAGTCTGGTCACGTTCTCCAATTGCTCTGGTGATTTGTACTTAATCACAGCCATTCTCCTTTGCTTCCCATTCCACTCCCCTCTCTGGCCCCGGGATGAAGTCACAGGCTAAGCCTGTGATGATGACAGTCAATGACATAGTTATAGGCAGTTATTGGTTTGACTGTAATGATGGCAGATCTGCATTTTTTCTGCAGGATCAAACAGGAGAAACTGAGCAGGGTGCAGGAGGGAAATCACCTTTATCTATTTTAAGGCAACCAGCTCCTTTATATCGTGTCAGACGTTAAATGTTGAAAATACCAAAAAATTAGAGGGGAACACTGGAGAGAAAACCATTTCTTAGTGGGGAGTATAATGTGCTTTAGGGATTTATGGGAAGCTAGAGCCCATTCTCCCATTCCTCCAGGCACTCTTTTTCAATCTAATTAAGCATAAAGAAAAGTACATGCAACTTCAGGATGATGTAATGCATCTGTGTAACTGAGGACTGCATTGTGAAAGCATTCAGTGCAATGTTATGATATTTGATGGAACCATTTCCACTATTAATATTCAGTAAGGATTCCTAGAATAAACTGTAATTACTGAGGGAAAGAGCCTAGATATGGCTGAGCACAACTCAAAGAAAACATCTGTTCAGTGCTCTGTGCTGGGCAACCACAAGGATGGTATTAGGCTGCATTAGGAAAGGACAAGGCAACAAAATATGAAAAGAGGTAATTGAAAGAGAGCTGAAATAATGAATGGTTTCAAATTAAAACCCAGTTTTAAATTCTACTGCTGACCTCTAGGGAGAGGAAACCTGCAGAATATTCGCCCAGAGTTACCTGACTCTGTATGATTCTAGAGGATCTTTTAAAGCAAGATCAGTCTCTATTTTTTTCCTAGAATAATTCCCAGAATTTATGGTAATAAGGAGGGAATGTATCTTGTGAACAAACTGATATGTCATCATAAAGCTATTTTGCAAATCAGACCCGTAAAAGAAAACACCCCACACAAAGGAAGAGTGTGAGGGATTGCAGAATGTTCATTCATTTATTACAAGGAGCCACACAGCAACATTTTTGGATTCATTAACAAATTTGGTCACAACATGGCAAATAAAAGCTTGTTTGTCTCCTGAAAGTTTGTAAAATTCTTGCTGATTTTCCCTAATGTTTCAAAATTAATTAATTAATTAATTAATTTCTCAAGTGAAGAGATGCTGAAGAGATCTTAAAAGCTCATATTCAACTAAGTTGTATGTTCTGTCAGTGTTATATTTCTAGCATTAAGTTGTCCCACCGTATTAATGAACACTTGCTTTAACATTATGATTCTGCTACACCCATGACAAGAGATCTTTGATGTTGTCAGCAATTAAAAAAATGCAGGGAAGGAGACTGGTGAACTGCCCTTTATCCAGTCTGCTGTTTATTCTGGATCTGCACCGAACAAAACTCCTTTTCTAGGATGGAAGGCAAGTCTGGTAGTTCTGGCTGAATGATTATATCTTTTTAGGGTTTCTGGTGGCTTGAATGCAGAACAGGTCTAACAGTCTTGGGAGGCCTCACCTACACAGTCTGAGACATCTACCAATATCCAAGGCTTTCTAGAGTGACATGGTTTAGCCCTGTCTTCCTGCTTCTAAAATGATTAGGAAATTTCTTAACCTTGATGGCACTGGGACTTTTCAATCTGACAGGTTATGGGATTAAAAGACCAGTGAGCAGTGAGGCAAATAACAGAAAAACAAAACAACTGAGGGAAATAAATCCTTTAAGTCATTATATCCCTCCTACCATAGGATGTCACATAATCCTGTGCAAAAGCAGGTCAGACTGCATCTCCATTGCTGTGATCATCTCTCCTCTGGTGCTTCTGATCCAAGAGCGTCACATAATCTGACTCTTCAACTAGTCATAACCCTTCTTGTTTTCAGCCTAAAGTAATCTGAGCAATATATTCACATTTGGTTCTGCCAGCACTGTCCTGCCTGCTAACAATTGTGTTTGCCTCCCCAGTGAGCACACACTGATGTATTGACAGACAACATATATTTCTGCAGCCTCCACTTTGCTGAAGTTAAACAAGCTGACTCAGTGTGCCTCTCCTCATAAGAAAACAATCTCTCTGTATTGTCATTATTCTGTGGCCCCCCTCTGCACCTGATCCAGTTTGAACTTCTCTACTCTGAATATGGCCAAATTCTTACATAGATATAGACTGCAACTTTCCCAGTCTTTGTCTTTCTGGAAATTTTTGAATCAAGTTGGACATTCTCTCCAAATGCCTGCAGGCCTCTGGAAAGCAAAGCTGATTTTCTGACCTACCTTTTGTTCAATTTCTACAAGTTCTCCTCCAATAAAAAACACACGTTTATAATGTTTTAGATCTTAGTATCTTAACAATACTTCCCTCTCCAGAACAAAAACTTTTGATGTATCCTACAAGTGCATTTCCTCTTTCATAATCACATTACATTTTCTGTTTACCTCTGTCCTTTAGAAGAAAGAAGCTCTTACAGCTCTGTCTGCTCCCAAGATCGGGGTGCCAGCTGGTATCTGCACAGATCATTTGACCATTTCTCACTTTCTCAATTTGAGTACAGGTAACAAGCTGGCTGTTCCTCTTTCAGTTTGATAGATTTACTGAAAACACTCATAAGACAATCAATATGCCAGTTTTTCAGGATTCTGGGATAAAAGATATGATGTTCTCCTAGATGTCTCACTTAGACATCTAGGAGAACATCATCAAAATTCTTTGAATTTTGTTTCCATATTGGATCTGATAGCTTCTTCTATCATGTATTTATTTTGTATTTTTTGTATTGGTTTTGGATTTTTATGGCTCCGTTCTCACGAATTAAGAAATTGGAATTTGGTGCAAAAAAATACTTGCAGAGAAAAGGGATTAGAATCTGGTGTTCTCAGCCAATAATAATATGTGAAAAGAGAATTTTCTTGTAGTACCTCAAAGCTGATGGGTTATTTCAAGACTTGTTAGGAAGCAAAATTGTCATTTTGTCTCTGTTCCAAATTGGAATAGATCATCAGTAATAATCCAGTGATGAAGAGAGCCCCAGAACTGTGGCCTTTGGAGTGCACTAGAAATTAATTTTAATTTAACTTTTCCTCAGAGACTGTTCTTGTTTCTTTGGATCTAAGATGGGGTTGAGAGTCAGGACTTGTGGTCCCTGTTTCAGTTTCTGATAGTGAATCAAGCATTCTCTGAAAACTTAGTGAGCCCAAAGTAACAATTTAGAAGCAAAATTAATTATCTAAGGTGTTCAAATTATTAAATGCATTTTGGTTATAAAGGACTAGACAGATCTATTTCCTGCTTGCTTCTTTTATACTGGGAGTATTATACTGGATATTCCTTCACAGAATTTAGTGAAAAATGAAATATGACTCTTTATAAAAAAGATGCTCTGAAAAAAACAAAATTCACAAAATTCTTCCATGGATGCAGTATGAGATTGTGAGCCTTCTTGTCATTTAGGAGTTGAGAGACTACTGGTCTGAAGGATTCTTTCTTCACTTAAAAATGAAGGAATTTAAGTATGAGAACATGTGAGTTTCAAATTGAAGGTTGAATCAGAAATGAAATATGCTATTCCATTTTGACACATTCAGTACTGTTCTGTGAAACCTCTTTAGTAATGTTCAAAAAGAGCAAAAACCTAAAAGCTGACTTTCACATGACTTACCCAGTACATAAAGGAGAGCAGCTCTGCTCTAGTTTAAGAATGATATGGCTCTGTTTAACCAAAATTTTATACTTGTTGACATATCTTTGAAATACAGTGTACACATCTTCCACAGATAGGACCATTTCATTGGGAAATTCTCCCTTTTTGCCTTCTTTTCTCATTTCATCTGAGGTGGGGTTAGTTTTCTTCACAGTGGCTGATGTGGGGCTGTGTTTTGGATTTGTATGAACAGGGGGTTGATACTACAGAGATGTTTTTATTATTGCTGAGCAGGGCCTACACAGACCCAAGGCCATTCTGCTTTTCCTACTGCCATTCTGGGGAGGAAATTGGGGGTGCAGGGGAGCCTGGGAGGAGGCACAGCCAGGACAGGTGACCCCAACTGACCAGAGGGAATATTCCAGATCATGTGACATCATGTTCAGTATACACAGTAGGGGGAAGGAGGAGGAAGAGGGGACATTTGGAGTGATGATATTTGTCTTTCCAAATCACCAGTACATGTGATGGGCCCCTGCTGTCCTGGAGATGGCTGAACACTTTCCTGCCTGTGGAAAGCAGAGAATTCATTCCTCGTTTTTTCTCGCTTGTGTGCTTGGCTTTTGCTTTGCCTTTTAAACAGTCTTTATCAAACCCACGAGTTTTCCAGCTTTTACCATTCTGACTCTCTCTCCCCAGTCCTGCTGGTGGGGGAGTGAGAGAGTGGCTGCGTGGGACTGGGGTTAAACCACAACAACTTCTCAAGTCTGCTTCCCACCTCTTTCCTTAGTGGGAACAGACGTCTGTGCAGACCTGAGGATCAAACTCTGAACCTCTGAACCTGCCCACAGTATTCTCATTTGCTGTTGTGATGTATCCAATATCTGCTTTCATTTTGGGAAGGAAAGCTGAAAGGTGTTAGATTGCCCAGGATAAGTGGAATGTCTTCTCTAGTGTGGGTCGTTTTGATGGAAAAAAGACAGGAGTTAATCCCACATCTCTTCCACCAGCCCTGCAAACCTGGTTATTTCCAGGTCAAGGAAGGAGGTAGGAATTCAGTTGAGGTGGGGGAAAATCCATTAACCTCCTTATCTGCTACATCTTACAATGCATGTTGTCTGCAATTTGAGAAGTGAAAAACTTTTCCCCTACCATTTTTCAGGTAAGCTGTATACCTGTCTGAATACACAATAGTCTGGAAAAGAGATATCACAGAAGTGTCCTGCTAGCTCAAGCTAATGTTCCATTCTGGTGTTCTTTTTCCAGAAACAGAGTAGAAGCTATGTAGGAGCAGTACTGAGAGTGTAACATGTTTTCCAATCTGCACTCTTCCAACATACAGAACTGCTGTATTTGCAGTGTTGGATCTCTCCACCCTGAGGAGTAAAACTATCTGAGTGTGAAAACTGGAGGTTGATCAAACTGAGATTGCAAAGAAAAAAAAGTGGCACATCCAAATGTTTTCTGAGAAGAGAAAAAGGTTAATATATAGCAGGGGTGATGTTGTGATGTCAATGGAGATAGAAGGTGACTCTCAGCAGAGGCTCATGTTTTGGGCCATGGTCCTGATGAAGTCTGATGAAGAAACAAGGGTTTCCCATCCCAGCTCCTACAGGCACAACAGGGATGGGTGGTTTGGGCTGCATAAACTGTGGCATAGAGATTGCATAGTAGACTACATGTTTTTCCTGGCCTCTAAGTTTCTCCTGAAAAAGGAACAAAATGCAAACAGCCTGTGGTGGTGGAGGTGGCTCTCTACTTTGCCTCTGGAGAGAGTCCAAGCTCTGCACATGTTTCAATTCAGTCTAAATGCCATCGGATAAAGCTGTCAAGTATTTGGGGGTTGGCATCCATGGTTGGAGAGTTCGTCTAGGATGTTGTACAGAAGCAAAAATAGGAAAATTGATCAGTTGCACAATTCAGGCATGGTCACAGCACACCTCTCTTGTGTAATGACAGCACTAAAACAGGAGAGCTGGCAGTGAGGAGGAGCCCATGAAAGTCACTCAGCACTATTTACCTGTTCACAGTAGTAACCCAGCTGTTATGAGAGTTATGAGTATGAAGATGATCTTTCTTTGAAATACTAAACCCAAACAAAACACAAACAGGGTTAACTCTGAGCCTTTAACACAAGTTGTGCTCGTGTGTATACACCCATGTGTAGGCAAGGTGCCTACACTTCCCCTTATCATTGCTGGAGATCTAGGGCTTGGTTTATCTGCACAGACGTGGTGCTGTAAGGGGAGATTTTCTCTGTGTCCTACTTAGGATCCCATACTGACTCTTTGGGTCATCTCAAATGTCACCAGCTGTTTACAAATCGACAGATAGACAATAAAATGAAATAAAATTCTACCCCTCTCCCAAAGTCCTGTGCCCCCCTGCCCCACTCTAGTCCTCCCCAAATGAAAGAAAAACGAAACCAAAAAGGTCTTGAGCAATGTATTCCCTCATTCACAAAATGAAGACACTATTTTGACACCTTGCACCTATTTTTTGTGTCAAATTCAGGCAAACAGTCTCTCCTGAAGGTTGGGAAATTTTGTGTTTAGTAGTTGCTCACACAACCTCAAGTGATGGATGCCTTGAAAATACAGATGATCTCATTTTGCCTAAGGTCTGCACAAACACAAGAAATAATTGTATGTGTGGGATGTTTATATGCTGTTAATCAATTTCTGGAGATGAAATTCTTCTATTCTTGCTTTCTCATCCAGTGTTTGGCCTTTAATTTATGTTTTTAAAGGATGCTCCAGACTCAAGTTTCTCTTCAAGAAAGCTTAAAAATATCATCTACCCAGAAGTGCCAGTTTTCTCTTTCTGTAAACAATAATTGAATTGCATTATTTCTTGGGCAAGCCATAGCACGCCATTCTGAACCCCCCTCATGTTATTGTCCTGATATAAATACATCCACAGCTCATTTGCTCAAATCTGACTGTTTACAATCTCAGCAGGAGCTGGAAAATAATGAGTTTGATCACACAGTAAGGTAAGGAGGCTAGCCTAGCTTACAGAGAGACTTTCTAAGTACAATGCTTCCATTAACCCCCTAAAGACATCCTCAATTGAATGTCTTTCAGCCAGAGCATAAATACAACAGCAGCAGGCCTGTGCTTGCTGGAAATTGGGTTTGCTCACAATATTCACTTAACTTCCCATGTGATGCAATGTAGGTTTCCATTTCCTGCCCATGGGGTCCTAAGACCTGCAAAGAGAAGAGTTAACACTCAGAGAGAGCTCATGAGAGTCGGTGGAATGCCTAAGCTTGTTAGCTGAGCTGGCTTTGGAGAGAAACAGGTGCCTCCACAGGAAGAGTCAGCGGATCTGAGATGTTCCTCACAGGGTGAAATGAATTGCTGTATTGCAGCAATTTTAATTTGGAAGCCTCAAATTAATTCAAACTCACAACAGCCCCCTGGTGTGCAGCTGAGAAGTGGTTTCTTTGAAAACAGAAACAGAGGAAAAAGAAAGTTAAGCTGCTTGTCTTGGACATCGTGTGAGTCACCAGCAGCCGGCAACAGATTTGATGAGTCTTGGCTCCCCACTGCAGTACAGGAGCACTCTTTGGATATATAAATCCTCCCCTTTGGAAACAAAAAGGTCTTGGCAGACAATTGAATGAGTGTCTGCAGGTTGGTGAGGTTCCCCATGATGGCAGTAGGGACTCACTGGGCTCTCTCTCTGGTCAGGGAGGATCTGGGTGTGGAGGGTGGACCAAGTCTTCAGCTGTGCAGCTGGAAACAGTGCTGGGATTGCACAGAAAGAGGCTGATTTTCCATTGCATGAGAGGTTTTTCCACTGCTCTGACAGGATAAAAGATAGTTGACACAGACTGGAACTGGCCCTGTGTAATGTTCCCTGGCACTGCACTGTCAGAGGTTTGGCTTCAATAACCCCTCTGTGACTGCTCCCCAGTTCCAAATTTAGGCTCTGCCTAACACGGATATTGAGGGTATAGAAACGAGCCAAAGGTGATCATTCTATACAACTACTGAGACTGTGCTTCAGAAAACACAGTATTTATTTCATTGCTCACATTTCAACTGCTGCAGACAAGCATGCACCCACAACCCCTGTGAAACCCAGCTCTGGCTGGGGGGAATCTGTAAAGAAATTAACTTCTGGATAGAGCTGAGTGAGGCTGCATGCAGGGGCAAGGGCAAAGGAAGAGAAATTCTACTTTAAGGTTGTCCCAAAACACTAATCATGGAGCTATTCTTTTGGATTGTCAGTCAAGGGACAATTTATTCTGGATGATCAAAACTGAATCTTGTAGATTTCAATAGCTTGAAGAAGCAATTCTTCTGACAAATTGCAACAGTATAACATAATATTCAGCATTTTTCTAAAGCCCCAGCTCCTTGAGTTATATGATTACACAAGAATCTCTGCTTTGGGCAAAATAAAGAAAAAAATAAAGATCTGTGGATGTGATAGCTATACAAAAAAGTCTGAGAGAATCAGACATGAAGGCTCCAGCTTCAGAAAGCTGGTAACTTTGCCTGGGCTTAGATTTTAAATCCCAAAAGATATAGAACGTGTAGCCCTAAATCTAGCCACTTACCCACTCCTAGGGATAAAGGTAGGAAGGAAGGAAGCAAAGATTCTGCCATACCCTTGTGTGGCAATATCTGCAGTGAAATTTTCTGAGGTTTTGTTCTGGGGTAATTTTTTTGGGGGGGAGGTGGTGTTCCTTTAAACCTGTCTATGCAAAGAGCCTGAGACATTTTCTCAAGACCAAATACTATAATTTGCAGTGCCTTAGACAAACAGTTGGGACACTGGTGGCCTGATCCAAGAAGTGTTGGACAGTTTTGCATGCACAGGCATACAAAGATTCCCCCGACTAAAACCTGTGTGCTTTAATTATATGATGCTTCTGTGTTTGATTTGCAAATAATTTTTATTCTGCATTCTTGTGCCTTTACTTAATAAAGAATTCGTCACTTACAGACCTGGCATATTCATGCAGTTTTTCTGTGTTTTGAAAACACATTGCTTGTTTGTAAAGCTCTTAAAAAATTCAACCTAAATATTTTTGCTAAGTTATTTATAGCTGCACCAGATACAGCTGTGTGAAATGTGGCTTCTGATGCCACTTGTGCCCTATGAAATGTATGTCCATGAATCATTTTAAGCTCCACTGGAATGAAAATTCCTACATAAGCAAAAGCTTGGTATTTCAGAACTTTAATATTTGAGTTGAAATTCATTAATGAACTTCTGTGAATTTTCTGCAGGGAAGGAACTAGGATTTTTTTTTTTTCCTTACTGGCTATATAAAATGACAGGAAAGTCTTAGAGAGGTTCAAAAGTTTAATTCCACTAACGTTCTACAGCTCAGGTATTATGTTATGCCTTTGATCTAAAATTGTATTAACACTGAACAGATTTCCTCTGAAGTCTATCTACACTATATATTTGACCATAATGACCTTCCAAACCTCCTGATGATTTTTCTTGTAATAATTCCTTCTTTCCCGGTAGCTTCCAACTATTTCACTTTTTGAAGGTCCAATTTTATTTTCAGGAGCATAGCTATCATACAGAGATTTAGTACCTCAATTTGCTTTTCCTAGTTCCTTTTCATACTTTCCCCTTCTTACAAGTAACCCTGAGGGTCTGCAAACCCCAGGTTGGAAACTGCCATTCTGCATTCAAAATAAAACAATTTTTCTTGTCTGCACCTTCAGTCTGCTGAGGGACACCAGAGAGGAAAGGACATGGGGAACAAGAAACAGGAGGAAAAGGATGAAGAGGAGAAGGGAAAGGAAGGAAGAAAAGGAAAGAAAGGATGGGAAGGAAGGCAAGAAGGCAGGAAGGCAGGAAGGAAAGCAGGAAGGCAGGAAAGCAGGAAGGCATGAAGGCAGGAAGGTAAGAAGGCAGGAAGGCAGGAAGGCAGGGAGGAAGGGAGGAAGGGAGGAAGGAAGGAAGGAAGGAAGGAAGGAAGGAAGGAAGGCAGAAAGTTCTAGGCGAATATATTTTACAAGGTAGTGGGACACTATACTGCCAAATAATGTTCTATTAATTAAATCTTTAATGATTAAACCTGAAGAAATTTTGCAGTAATTTAATTCCATAGTATTTCTGAGGTTCATTTACTTCATTTGAGGTAGAGTCTCAAATTAATTTGCCCTGGGTAAATTTTTACTGTGCCTGTCTAACCCCCTACCCTACCCTTGTGAGCTTGGTTCCACTTTGAATCAATTCTGAATTGTCTGGACTAAAAAAAACCCCAAAAAAATTAAAAAGGAGAGAATAAAAAAGGGGGAAGAATAGTCCAGCAGCACAGGTTTCTGCAAGACATTCCTTCTTATGTAAAAATCATTTTCCCAGCTGGGAGGAGGGGCAGGAAAGATAGGAGTATGTTGAGAGAGCTTTCCTTGCCATGACCCACACTACAGTTCAAGTAGAGAAACCAATAGAGATTAACACCAGAGTGTTCCATGGTGTTAGATCTGCACAAAGCTGCCAACACATGGAGCCTCACTGTGTCACCCATGAAAACCAGAGTTATAAGCATTTTCTGGTCATGCCAGCTGATTAGGATCTATTTAAAAATCAAACTCACTCATGCCACAAGGATCTCAGAAACAGTGGAGTGATGCTTTTTGTCTTCTGAGCATATTGTCTCATTTCATTAAATAAAACTATTTGGGAAACATCCCAGGCTTAAAACCCTGTTGTTAAAACAACTCACTTTAGATGACTTGGCTGGGCAACTAAAGCTGTGACAATTATGTAGTGATTTGCTACAAATACTCCAAGAATTAGGCTGCAGTCATTTTCCTGACCCGGTCAAAGGGCTGTATTGTTTGAAAATGTGTATGACACATCATGAAGGGCCATGAATATTACACAGGGCTAGAATGGCATCATCAGCCAGAAATGAAGGTTGAAGATGCACTGGCAGAGTTTAAGCAAGGGTGTTCAAAGGGACTTCTGGAAAGAACTCTTATTCTTTGGCTGTAGGGTGGGTATGTAGGTACACTGGGAACACAGGATGGATGAGATCAGCTAAGCCTGTACTCAGTCTTTGCAATTGCAGGTAATTCTGGAAACATTTGATATGGAAGTGCCCACAAAACCTCAGCTCAAGTCATCTTTGCAGACAAGAGCAATGTAAATGTACAAAGGATCAAAAATGACCAGAATTACGCAATGGAGGAGAAGAGAACATGGAAGGTCAAGAAGAGCATTCCTTCCACTGCAAAAGCACTCAAGTGAAAATACCTTCTCCTTCTAGGAACTGGATTACACTCTAAGCTACAGAAACAACAAAAGAGAAAAAACCAAAACTACACCCCAGGTTTTAATCATCCAAAATGGGAAAAAAAATCCTCTATATCATATATCTGATAGTAATTTTTAACCCATGTGGATGAATAAAACTCTGAAACAAGACATCTAACACCTGTAGGAGCAGCAGCGTGGTTCTGGCCATCATTCTATCTCTTGCCGTAGCCAATCTCTGCAGTTTCACATAAAGGTGATATTAATTTTTTCCATGAAGGCAAATGACATGCCAGGTTTGGGAGACATGCCAGGTTTGGGAGACCAGGAGTGGAGGATATCCATAGTACTTGTCATGGGCAACCAGCCAGAGTATGGAACAAAATAAATGTCATAAATAAAATAAAAGCTGGTAGAGACTCAGGTGTCTGAGGACTATTCATAGCACTGGGCTGCATCCTGACCCTGACTTGTATAAATGGATACTGGTGATGGCAGAACTGTTGCCAATACAAGATGCAGACTGTGCACACTGGTCAAAAGAAAAAGGACTAGACCTCCCAGTTTCCTGCAAATTTTCAATGTATACCAAAAAAAGTAAAGTGCAAGATAACCCCAATCCTTACTCTCTTATCAAATAATACAGCCTTGTTTTCACTAACAAATCTGCTTTGCGGCAATGAGTCTGATTTGACCTTGGTAAGAAAGCTGTTCATTACCACAGAACTCGTGTGTTCAAGCAGCCAAAATAGATTTTTAAAACCTCTTCAGCTGAAGTGTTTTGCTGTACCAAGAGACACAGAGCAAGGATACTACTATCCATCAGAACCCCAGACAATATTGAGCAATTTTCACTATTAACACTTTGCACTCCCTCCTGCAGAAATTCAGAAACTCTGAGGTGGGAAAAAGCCAATGCTAGTGACCTCCCAACCCTGGAAAAGTGAACTCCAGAAGCCTGGGAAAAAGAGAGTCAGTAGTTCTCAGAGTGCAACACAAGGCAGTCAGGTTCGATAAAAGGCAGTGAAAAGAAACAGATTCTCAAAGATATTTCAAACTTCTGTATTTTGAAACATTCTTGAGCACAAAACAACCAGGAATATGCAGACAACCCTCCAGTATCAGGAAGATGGAGAAAACTCATGTCCATATGGTAAAAGAGTGAAAGGGCGTGAAGTTTTAGGAATGGTGATTTTGTGAGTATAGAATAAAGAAGAAATTCTGCTGCCGTAGGTTCAGCTGTTTTTTTTACCAAAGATATCATGTATCTTTGGCCATTTACATGGCCTGCTGCTGAAACACTGGCTCAACTTACCTGCTTTCCCCCAGGCTTACTCAGCAGTTTGGGTATGTGCCTGAGTTAACTTCAAGGATATGCTTAGGTTTGTACAAGAATTTAAGATCTCTGCTAATTAGGGATAGGCTGAGACATTCAGTTAAGTACTTTGCTGAATCATCCTCAACATGTTCAAATTACCTTGCCAAAAAAGAGGTTTAACAAAATTTCTCACTTTCATGAGGTAAAGGCACATCTGATGGGTAAGGATTTGAGGTACAGTGGTCCTGAGTCATACTAGTAAACTGGCCCTAATCTGGTAGGGTGCCCCAAAACAACTATTTTTCCTAGGTTCTTTTAACAGTGAATAAAGAGACAAAAAGTTATTTCTGGGGTGTATTCTACCCATTTACTGGGGAACCTGCTCACTTTTTGTTCATTCTTGCAGACTCTAGAGATGTCTTTATCTCTCCTCTGTCTAATACAAGGAACTCAAAGCAAAATAGTTCTTGACGTACCTACCTTCTATGCTTTAATTTAGACAGAATAAATTCTGGCTGAACAGGCAAGGAGACAAACAAATTTATTCACTATCTCTCATTTTGTAAGCTATGATCTGCTTATGATTAGCAGACTTTCTATTTCTTCTTTTGTTGAACTACCCTGGTATAATCAACAGTCAGTTTAAATTCCCTATTTCTCGGTGGTGCTTGATTACTCCCTAATTTCCCCCTTCTCCCGCCCACCAAATCACTCCCTTTCTTCAGGCTTTCCATACGTATGTGTATTTTTATAGCTTTCTCCCCATTTACCCATAATTTCACAAGTGAGTAAAACAGGAACTCTTTTTCAGACCAACTTCTGTAATATGCAAAAGCAATTCCAATGCAAGTAGTTTACTCCAAAGACAAAACCTCACTAAAATAACTTAGGAAAGAATGCATCTATAGGATGAACATGGAATCTGGTACAGGAATGATCAGTGTACCTTTCAAGAGAGATGTGACTGGGATGGGGGGATAAAACCAAAAAGAGAAAACTTCTGCTTGAGAAAAAGCTTTGTAAAGTCTGTGGGAGAGCATTTGAGAAGAAAGGGAGCTGGCAGAATGAATAATTGTCACCTATAAGCCATGAGCTTAGAGAAACTTCTGTCATATCTGGTGATCCAAGGTCCAACTACAGGACCTTGGGCTTACCTGGTGTGTATCCAGCAACACAACATGTCCCAAAGATACATCTCTTTGGTGTTTCACAGAATCACAGAATGGGTCAGATGGGAAGGGACCACAGTGGGTAATCTGTTCCAACCTCCTTGCTCGGAGATCATGGCACAGTATTGTGTCCAGACTGTTCTGGAATATCTCCAGTGAGGGAGCTTCTCACCCTCTCTGGACAATCCATTGTAGTGTATGGTCAGCCACACAGTAAACATTCATATTCAAGTGGAATTTTCTGTGCCTCAGTTTCTGCCCCCCCCTCTTGTCCGATTTCTTGGCACCCTCAAGGGCAGCAAACACTAAAGAGCTGTTACTGGCTAATAATCCTGTAAATTAAGGCCATTGCTGTCCTCTTTTAAACTAATTAGTGTTATTCTTAGTGGCCAGAGCACAAAGGCCATTGGCCTGATTCCCAAAAGAGTAATTTCTTGCCCACATAACCCTAAAAATTAATTTGGTAGAGATACGTGGATGGTGTTGTGACAGAAAGAATGATAGCAAACAACATCTGCCCACCAGCAGAGATGTCAAATACCAGGAATATACTGGTACCAATCTGCTTCATGGTCAGTGACCCTCTCCATCACTTGAAGCCTGCTAAGGACAAGTCAAAAATAGTTTCTGTGATGCTAAGCTTTCCTTCAGACATAACACTGCCAAGGCAACATCTCTGCATCCCTTCTGGGCTGATCTTATACCTGGTTTTGGGACAGGAGGATGCAAGATGGAGCTCTGAGAGCCAGCTCATTTCATAAGCCTATAAAAAGCTCAGTAAAGCAATTGCAATGGGTTCTGTAAAAGAAACATTTTGAAACTGAAGCAGATAATGCCCAGATGCAAAGAGCTTACAATAATTTTTTTAAAAGCCCTTAAAGCACTAATTTTGTGAACATTCATTTCACTTCCTTACACATAGGTGCTTGATCTTTCTCTCTACTTCTAGTTGAATCAACTTTTCTAGCAGTCATATAGAAAGGAAAAAATGCAAACTTGTAGCTTGAGGTAAAGAGAAAGCACATCTGCTTTGTTACATCTTCTCAGCTATCACCTGTGATCACGATAATTTGCTAGGGAAATGAAAATTGTTTGAAAGCTTGGACTGGGGAGAAGTGATGAAGCACCAAGAGGGACATCAACTACATTAAGAGATGGAACAAAGAAAGCTCTGTAAAATAAGCCTTCCTAGAAAGGGGCTATAAAGTACTGATTTGATAAAAAATGATTTAGCCATGTGAAATATTTCTTCCAGAATGAAATTTGATAACTGAAAATTCCCTTAGAAAATGTCACCATACTAAATAAGAAAAAAATGCTTCTCTCTCTCACAGCTCTCCAAACATCTGAACAGTTCATATTAAGTAATGCTTTTTGACTCTTCAGTTGAGGTATTTATAAGGTACTAGCCTTATTTCACTGAGGAGGAACCAAACCTTAAAGTGGATTAAGTGAGTTACCTGAGAGTGCACAGAACCTTGCCTGATAGGCTCATTTGATAGATATCCAGCAAAACCTGAACTGAGAATTTATCCCAGATGTCTTGAATCTAATTCACTAGATTAAATTTTATCAAAACTACTGGGGCTTCAGGACTGAAGGAGTCACATTCCATTTATCTATCTATAAGGCAGATGTAAGTCCAGGGCAATGTCTTGGCAATAAAAAAATGAGTACTGTCATCAGGGGTTGGACGTGGATCTGACCAACCTGCTCTAAATCGTTTTCAGAAAATGCTGTTAATCACCCAAGGAATACAAGCTAATCTCTATGTCATAAAAGGTCTCTGCTTAGGTATGATTAGAACAAATGAATAAAACATTAGAGCAAAAAAATCAGCCATAACTCCCAGAAAACTCAGGCAGGACAATCGGTCCTTGATATGTAATACAGTATTTGCACCTGTGACAGCTACTCTCAGAGGAAGAAATTACAGTCTTCATCCTGAGGAGTTAAAGTCACAAGGAAAATCCCTCCTTGTGGCCCTGGGAGTTTCCTGTTGCAGCCTGGCTCTTACCCAAGGTGAGAGGTGTTAGAGCTACACAGACCTTTTCCAGGGCACAGCAACCAGGTATCCTTCTGCATATCCACAAGGAGTAGCCAGGGCTCACTATCTTGGGATAATATTCCATCCCTAAATCCCACAGTTTAGTGCAGTAAATAGGTAGATCATCTAGCCTGGAGCAAAAACAGCCTTAGCAATTGCCTAGCAACACTGCTGCAGAGCAAGGCAGGAGCTGCAGGTTATCTGGATGAGGTAACTCACAAGGAAGAGCCAGCCCCAGCCAGATCTCAGCAGCTAGAGAGCACAGAGTCTCAGCCTTGTCTCTCTCTGCCCTAGAAATGTAACAACTTTCTATCAATAAAGCAATGAACACTCAAAATATGTTAAAATCTTTCCTTACAGACCTGCTTATCTCAGTCTTCATCCTCAGCAGGTTGATAAACTTGCCAGGTATTAGCAGTAACTCAAAGGTTACTGCTCTCTCCCAAGACTTCGAGGTTTTTTTAATCTTCAGAACATATCATCATAATTTTGATTTTTTTTACCCTGTTTACAGAAATGACTGATGGACTGCGGAACTGTTATGGCCATCTAAAATTCCTCCCTGAAACATTGCACAGTTGTAACTTTCCCCCTCTTGCAGTTTATAGCTTCCACAGTTGCTTTATTAACACTGCTGCAAAAGAGAAATACAGCTTGGGCACTATGTTGGTACCCATTAGTATTGCAGACTCAATGCATCACATTGTAATGCCTCTGGTACCACAGCCAAAATGGTTACAGGGTGAATGAGGCTATTAAGTCCAGGGACTGTGAGCAATTTAATTCAAATGCTGCTACTCCACCTTAAAAAAACAACCTTTCTTGCAGGTTTGGAGCTTGCAAACCATAAGTTAGCACTTTCCAGACGGAAAGCCATTCCTATGAAAAGCAGCTGAAAGAAGAAACAAACTTAGAAATTTTAAGAAAAGTGCTCACTTTGGCTGTCCAGTTGTGAGGGCTTTTTGTGTAATTGAAATTCTTTGTGACAGAATGGAATGGAATGGAATGGAATGGAATGGAATGGAATGGAATGGAATGGAATGGAATGGAATGGAATGGAGTGGAATGGAATGGGATGGAGTGGAATGGAATGGGATGGAGTGGAATAGAATGGTTCAGCTGAAAGGAGACTTCCAACAACCATCTAGTCCAACTGCCTGGCCGATGCAGGGTGATCAAATGTTAAAGTATATTAACTCTGTTGCCCAAATGTCTCTTTAACAGTGATGGGCTTGGGGTATTGACCACCTCTCTAGGAAGTTTGTTCCAGTGTTTGACCACTCTCTCAGTAAATAAATGCTTTCCAGTATCAACACTGAGCTGATGCAGCTTTGGATCATTCCCATGTGCCCTACCACTGAAGGCCAGAGAAAAGACCTCAGCACCTCCCATTCCCTGTAGAGAACCACGAGGTCACCCCTCAACCTCCTCAACTCCAAACCAGACAAGCCCAGAGCCCTCAGCTGCTCCTCACAGAACATGACTTCCAGCCCTCTCACTGGCTTTTTTACCCTCCTTTGGTCCCATTCAAAGGCTTTCACATCTTTCTTAGCTGGTGGGGCCCAGCCCTGCACACAGGGCTGAGTCCAGTGAGAGAATCACCTCTGCTGCCTGTCTGGTTGTGCTGGGTTTGATGCAGCCCAGGATGGGGTTTGCCCTTTTTCTTGCCATATTTTTAGTAAACTGAATGCAGTTATAAATAAATCCATGAGGTAATGGCTAATAGTTCATCTTCTTTTATTCAACATTAGCTTTGAAATTTTAGTTTTAGAACTAAATTGGCAGGATGCCAATATGACAGCAATCATAGATACAAGACTGTAATATTTCACCTTTAGATTACCACCTATTGAAATATCCTGATGCGATTTCATACGGTTTCTGCCTTCCTTTCTTTGCCTATATTTTTTTCTTCTCCATAATAAATATGTTTTGAAAGAACATACTTTTAATTCTAAGTTAGCTGATGCTAATGGGTTTTAAAAGCACAAATCTGTTGTCATTCAACTCCAGAAACACTTGTCAAGAATCAGAATCATAACATCTATCTTAGAAAGCTCTTCACATGAACAGCTGGGATTTTACATCATATCATGGTAAAGGACTTCATTGGCTTCTCTAAGAGCCTTGATTTCCACTTGGATGATTGTTGGAGCATGGGTAGATTTTTGCAGCTATCACTGTGGGGTTTGTGTGCTCATCTCCAGGCTAAATCTCCCTCAAAGCCCCATAAAATGGCAGATTTAAATTGACATTTTGGTTTAATTGCTCAGTGAAGTTAAGCTGTGAGAAATAAGTGGGAGCAGATCCTATATCCCTGGTAAAATCCACTGTAATCAACTTCCAATATTTTTCTCAGGAGATGTAGGATCTGAGTACCCACTGGTCTGCATGGAAGGCACAATGTCCATCAGGACATTTATTCCAGTTCCCACAGCAACATACAACCATGTAACAGAAATGAAACACGAAAAACCTGCCCTTTATGTCACCCTGAAATATAACTCCCACAGCCTGTACAGGACTTGCTTTTGGATGGCAGTATCCAGACCTTATTTCATTTACCAGTTTAATGCAGATATTTCTAGTTTCTATTGCATTCTGTATAAATTATTTCTTCCAAACCACACCATATGCAAAGGCACAAGTGACTTTTCACTGTACATCCGAGTACTGGAATGAATCTGTCAAACATTTCTGTTTTAATCTAAACTACATTGCATTGGAACATAAGCTGTCAAAAGCTGAAAGTAGTGAAACCTATTTAATAGAGTTGAATGCAAAATGTTTTTCCTGCTTTATAGAAAATGAAGAATATAGCATTGATGTCTGCAATTTTTTTGATCATCCCTTACTCTTTTTACATTTGGACCTGAAATGCTTTTCACTTTCTTAAAACTGCACAGGTGCTAATACTCATATCTCTGATCCCCACTAGGATCTCTCTTGTTTTGCTTTGTCTGGGTAACTCCATTCTGATAGAAGGGATGAGGCAATATCCATCTAACTAGAATATCCATCATAACTAGAGTAATTCCTTGTCTACGTCTGCCTTGAATAGAGCAAAGCAATGGAAGATTTAATAATTGCTGGCAGCAGAGTTTGCAATTTCTATAATCACCAAGCTTTCCTTATAAAATCCCTCATTTAAAATACAATTCTTGCAGAATTTTTTATATGTTTATTTCTTGTATTGCTTTTCCTAAATACCAAAATGCCAGGTAGTTTTCACTGGAGTCTTATTTGGAAGGAAAGATAAGGATTAACAAAGCTTAGCCTGTATTATGGGTGTAAAAAGGGCTGTGGATCTAGCAATGTGTGAGGAGGAAGATAAAGTGTTTATCTAAAAATCACAACTGTAAATGCTGCAATCTCAGTATTTTAAAAAATGCTATACCAAATTGTTCTTTCAGTAGCAAGGGTAGTTCACTGATATTGACTTTTAACATCTAAATCAGAAATTATAACGATTCTTTATGCAATTTAAGGATTCTGCACTGCTGTCTTTTTTGATCCCTTCCTATAGAAAGGAGGCAAGTTATAGCACAACCTAAGACCTACAGATCCATCTATTCTGTTAGCATGAGCTAAGTCTTAAATCAAGAAAATTACTAAAACAGCTGAAAGAACTAAAATGAGCTTCACCTTCAGCACTCATTGCAGAGAAGCAGACAGGACTGTGGCAATCCCATGAGTCTGCAGGGGCTGCCCCCATCCTCTCACTTGGGAAATCAGAGTCTGTAGTGGTTGGATAAGCACAAACTAAGAGAAGAGGAGGATCAGAACACGCTGTTAAAACACACTTGTTTACTGTCTTGCTCCAGTGGGGCAGAGACTCAGTGGGAAAAAGTATTAACTCCTCGAGTGGATCAGACTCTCAGTTCTGCTGCTGGCTTGCACTGACAAAATCCAGTGTAAATCTAGATAGGATTTAACTACAAAGCTGCACATTATAAAAGTGCATCTGTCATGTTACCAGAAAAAACAAGCAGGATGGTGAGTGAAGAAAAAGCCAAAGAAAACAATATATATGAGAAAAAAAAATGGAATGAAAATCAGGAAAACAAAGATCCCCTGGGCTATGAATCAGACTCATTTAACCAGTACACTCAGAACAGGTAGTTAGTCTGGACTAGATAGAACATGGTAACAAATATATCTATGAAGAGCATAGAAAGGGCCAAAGGACAGACAATTTTGAGGTCAGCAAGCTGTTGATTTATGTCCTTATGAGCTGGCATAACTGGCACAGTGACTCCAGATCTTGCTGCCCCCAGAACTGCAGAGGCAACATCATCACAGGCTTCTCTACATAATGGAAAAGAAATATCTTTTCTTAAGTCATAGGTAACTATTGATACTTTTATATTAAAAAGGTTCAATTTTAAGTTGTTCATATTAACATTAAAACAAGTGCCTTCTAAAATAACCCAGAAATTATTTTTCTGGTTTATTTTTTAATATGAGTACATTTTTCAGGGCACAGTAACTTAACATGCTGATGCATTAGTTTTGCACCTGTAACTGGAATCATTCTGTTCTTCATTCTAACTCTAGAATATGTAGCAAAAATGGCATATAAATTATAATTTTAATTCTCCACAGAGATATATGTCTGTGTCTCTTAGTAATACATTCTTCAATGTTAATAATTTATTTTTTTTAAATATTGCCCTATTTTAAAATGTATGTTGCAATGTTATGGGAGAACACTGGATTCATGACGACACAAACTACCAAAAAAAAAAAAAATTCTTAGTAGTAAAACTGCTATTTTATTCAGTAAATACATACCTGAATGTGAACTCAAAAGACCAGATATTGTTCTACCAGCAGCCTCACAACATATAAGGAAGTATATTTAACGAGCAGTCCAGTTCTCTGGGTCCTTTTTATGACTGAACATTCATTGATAAACTTTCTCTGAATGGAGGTTTCCAAAGGCTCTGGGATAAAAAATTTAGCTCCTTTTGTCTTAATCTAAAACTCACTTAAATATATGGTAAGAGTTCCAACTAATCTTGGGCAGTTGCCTGACCCTATGTCATTTAAAAATTGAGTTTTCTGCAGAGTGCTTCAAACATGCTGATATTCTGAGCCAGCCACAGCCCTAGGTGGTGGCAAGGCCTGTTGCCAATGCAAAGAGGTTGTCCTGATTTTCTCACTGGGCTGATAAAATACAAGGAAATATTGTTCCTGCTGTGATGGTTTAAAAGGATTTCCCTGTGATCTGCTTTCCAGGCAGTGAAATGCTGGACACATGGCTTTACATTTTTGTTCTTTCACCTTTGATTGTGTCATTCTCATGTGGTTTGTCCCCACTGCAAGGCTGAGACAGGAACGAAGTCATGTCATGCTCTATATCAGGCTCAGGCCATGTATTGCCGTGAATAATGTTCACCTGTTTGGAAATTCAAAGTGATTTGTAGATTTTGGCACTAAATCAAGGACTATTTTTTATTCCCAGAACTTCTGTGCTCATTAGGAAAAAGCCAGGAAAAACTGGGCATCCTATAGGGTTGTAGCACAGTGTCACTGAGGGAAATAACACAGCAGAACAAAGGGCTTTTAACTTCACCCCTAGTTACAACAATCTCACAGATAATTTTTCTGGTATGTCCTGTTGCTTCTGCCTTGGCACCTCAAAATTAGTCTCTCCCCTTTGTCAGTGGTCAGTCTGCTGCTCTTGCTGTCCTAAACAAATATATTTTCTTTGGAAATTCAATCTGTCTTCCAGCTGTACAGTGCAATGTACAGTACACCTGGCTCTGCCTGTGCAGCCCCTCAGATCATTCCTTGTTAAAAGACACCTACACCACTTCCAGCCCCCTCCTTCCACTACTGAGCAATTTTCCACACAGCCACGTATCTCACTTTCCATGCTCTGAGCTCCCACCACTTTTCTTCCCTTTTGTGCAGCATTGAGTTTGATCAATACTTCCACTCTTTGCTGTCTGCTTTGTAGGTTTCCTAAAAGCATCAAGTTAGTTTGGCTTTTTTGCATGTTTGTTTTGCCTCACCTACTTATGTTATTTGTATTAGATGCTTTTAATCACTCCATCTTACTCAAATTAGTAACAACACTAAAGGCCAGTAGTAGTCACTCATCTCTGGTGCTTCCATTCCCTGGAATTTAAAATAAAACCTCTTAGACTTTCTATACTGCAGAGAGATGTCTTCAGACCCAAATTAGCACAGGCATGTCTACAAACAGTCACAGGTCACTAAGATTAGAAAAGAACTCCAAGACTGTTCAGTCCAACCTTTGACCAACACCACTGTGCCCACTAAAGCACCTTACAAAGTGCCATGTCTACACATTCTTAGAGCACTTCCAGGGATGGTGACTCTAGGGATGGTGACTTCCAGGAGTGGAACTGCCCTGGGCAGCCTGTTCCAACACTTAACCACTCTTACAGTGAAGAAGTTCTTCCTAATGTGCAACCTGAACCTTCTCTGGTGCAATTTGAGGCCATTTCCCTTTATCCTATTCCCAGTTGCCTGAGGGAAGAGTGTGACCCCCATCTTACCACAACCTCCTTAGGAAAACAAGACTCAAAGGCAAAGCTTACACAGCTAAGGCCAAGTGCTTGTATACCATACAGAGGCACTGGCAGCAGAGCAGAAATTATTTTAGAGCAGCAAGAATCATAGGTTCTTGTCTTTTCCCACAGGGACTTGAAATCAGCATATAGAATGGGATGTAGTGAAATATTTCCCAGCAGAGGAAAGGAAATAAAGACAAATATTGATACTGTAAAGTTTATTTCAGCCATCAAGGTGAACACTTACTGCAGGTAGCCCTGAAGAAGCAAAAATTCCCTCTCCTGTGGCTTGCCTTTCTGTCTGGCCCTGCAACAGCATATCTTGTACTCTGCACATTAAAGATGATCTAGGCCTATTAAAGAATTAATGTTCAATTCTCCTTAACAGGATAATTCTGGTCATTTCAATGTCAAGATTTAATTTTATTTTTTTTGGCAGTGATTTGATCTGGAACACCCAGATAATGTTTATCTACTGTAAGTGGATTTTTTTGAAAGAATAAGAAAGTTTTCCACAGGCATATAAGTGAGAAGCCAGTCAGATTAAGTAGGTATTTCTATTTTTCTGTTTGTGTATTTAAATATTCCTGCCCATTTATTGTCTGTCCTTTCTGTCAGGTGTGGGGACAGAAAGCTTTCTGCCTGAAGAAGAAATATACATGAAAAAAGACATCTCTGATGTTTGGAAAATCCTTTGGCAGTGAATGTGAGTAGGCCTAAAAAAGGTCAGGTTTAGATGTATTTATAAAGATGAAATTGGCTGAAATCAGCTCCATTGGCTTCACTTCAAGCTCTTCAGGCAAATTTCTCGTAGCATGAAGTCCCTTAGAGAGCCCTGGAATTTTGCTTAGTGACTATTTTGATGTCTCTATTTTCAGACTCTCAGTGTTGTGATCTGCTTGGTAGGGCTGGTCCATCAGGCAGTCACTGCAGGGCACTGTGGTGATTTTTGTTGTGTTTAAAAGTTGCTGCTTCAGTTGGAAAACAGCATGTCTTCCACCTGCTTACCGAGAAGCAGGGTGCTAATATCCCAGGTAATTCAAAGGCAGCTCAGGTATTTGCAGTGCTATGCTGTAGTCATTTCTGCCACTTCGTGTGGACTTTCCCTTGGTGCTCCTGTGTTTAGTAAAGCCCATGCTGAGCACCATGGAAAAATAAGTGACCTTATGTCTCTAGACATACCAACATTGTGAAAACCCATTTCTGATACTAGAATTCCTAGAGAGCTATCAAAAGATTGAAGAATGTTTCATTTTTAGGGACTCCAATTCTAAATCATGTCTGCTGCTGTAAAAGTGATACATGTTTAAGATCTGTAGTGTTCATGGGTTTTTTTAGTATTTCTATTTAATTATTTACTTGCTTGCCTGGACCAATTTCTTTTTTCTTAATAAGAACAAAATGAAGTTAAAGTGTATGCATTATTAAATTTAATAGGAAGTTACAATTGACTTACAAAATAGTAGATATTTCTCTTATTTATTATGACGTACTGGTCTCTCTCACTCACAATGGATCTTCTTTTTCTGCTTGTAAGATATGGGGGAAATGGCCTAATAAGCTGTCTTTTACAGCTGAGATTTTCAGAGCAAACTTCAGATGTCCGAATGCCCTCATCCCATTTAATTTAATGAAGACTGAGAATCAAATCCCTTAAGTGACTAAGAAAACTTCAGAAGGGAGGGAGGATATTCCAGCAGCCAGGACCTTGTGTGCAGAGGCTGTCTGGTCCATGGGAACTCCCTCTGTGACTCCAGACTTCACCTTCCTTTCCCACTGCACTCAGTCACCTCCTGTGGGAACAGGAGGGCTGTGGGGAGATGAAGACATCACAGACAGTGAAATTTTGGACTACGCAGAGGCAGGGGTGTGTACCTGACACATGAAACCACTGTATTTCAGAACTATTTCCTTGCACTGACACTACAGTCCTGGAATTTCACAAATGCCAACACGATGGAACCTGCATCGTTTGATACAAGAACCCATCAATCTCCCTGAACAATGGAGATGAAAACAATGATTCAGGTAGAAACAATGATAAGAAGAAGAAGCTGTTTGGGGTAAGAGATCATCTTATCCAAATGACTGGGAAAAAAAAAAAGGTAAATTTTGGCCATGAAAATTTTAGGCTACAGAATAGCTAACAATTATTTGGTAGCAGCTCTCACACAGACTTATAAAAGGTTGAGGGAGACAAAAACATGGGGCATGCCTCTGAGAGTCAGAGTGCAAAAAGTGCAGTATCAAATTATTTGATATAAAAAAACAAGGTCTCTTTCAGTCCCATTGTACTGAAACTCCTTCTTTCAGAGTAAAGGACATTTTATAACCATAGTTACATCTCTTATGTAACTGTAATGTGATTTAGAGAAGTGAAGGGGAGTAGATGCGCATTGGTTTTCAAGGCATAGTGAAAGTAACTGAGGGCTGAAAGGAAAGAAAGGAAGAAAGGAAGGAAGAAGGAAGGAAGGA